>VMBQ01000262.1:0-38185 GCA_007657795.1 Dreissena rostriformis
TATAAATTAATGCAACTGTACATGTTTGTTGCGCTCTTGAATGCAGTTGTTCTGTTTTATAAATCGAAACGTGTGATCTAACCTGAAGCATTATTCAACTATGTACACACAAAAGAAAACAAGAAAAAAGCTATTTGTTTTAATTTTGTTGTCAAATATCTCAATTTTTGGCGAACGGCACAAACGACTGATAAAACCATAGCAATGAAAACAGAACACGCGTACATTGAACATGTTCGTTACTTATTTCATTTACAGTGTGATGCATTATTACATGATTTTCTCTGTTGCAACTCTTTGTTATCCCCCGCCAAAGGCGGAGGGATATTGTTTTGGCGTTGTCCGTCCGTCCGTCCGTCCTTCCGTCCGTCCTTCAGTCCGTCCGTCCGTCCGGCACTTTTGTGTCAGGAGCCATATATTGGAAGTGCTATGGCGGATTTCATTGAAACTTGGTATGAGTATATATACGGATAAGAGGATGATGCACGCCAAATGGCATTGTACACAATCTGCTATTAACATAGTTATGGCCCTCTGTATCTGTGACAAAGCTCTAGTTTGGCGGGGGATATCAATTCAACGAACTTGCTTGTTTATTTATGTTGTTGGGGATATTTCAGGAATATCAATCGTAACTGTATTTTATATCGGTTTCCTCATACGGAGGATACACGTAAAGCTATTATTGCATCCTTTTTTTGGTTTAGGTTTTTGAATCATGAATACCTTGCATTAAGTTAACACAAAATAATGACAACGGCGCATGTCATTTAAAGCGACACATGATCATGTCCAACACAACTATTGCGCAAATATTGTGTGCCGCTTGGAATGCAGTGCGTCGTGTTTAGTCGACAGGCCATTAATGCACGATGTTTTCGCGGTATGTCGGGGTTCAATGTCGTTTGTAATTTCGTGGAATAATGAAATATCGTGCGTCGTTTTGAATACGCGAAAATACGATACAAAGCGACGCACGATATGACAATAGACTTATCCCGGAAAAGCATAAGTTAAGAAAAACCCACTAATCAACCCGGTACAAACAACGCTGGTCCACTATTTCAACCAATGATAGCTTACTTTAAATCCTAATTGTTGATACGGTGTGTGATTTTGAGAGGATTATAAATGGGTCAGCTTTATTTATACCAGCAGATTAGCGGATTTTTTCCGAAAATTGTTTTTTTTTCCGGGATACATATAATGTAATGAATACAAGAAAAACGTTCTATAATGTCAAACCGTGCTGCGTAAATAAAATGTCACGCTTCTTTGTTTATACGGAAAAGTTGAGCAGCATTTGCATAAACGAAAATATTCACAAGTGTGTGTATTAACCTTATTGATCATAAGATTTCCGTAGGTTCGGATATGACGAGCAAATTTCCAGCGTATGGCCTTTGTGAAGTATAACAGTCTTAGTCGACGTGCTTTAAAAACGTTCAAATAACGCTATATGTACGTTACCTATGCGCTTTTACTCCGATTTTAGTACGAAACAACTCAATAGCAGATTATGAAGACCGCTGTTTTTTCGTAAGCTTAGCAAATAAATAATAAGTTTGAAACTGTTGACATGTTTTATTCATAAATGCAGCTTCGACACATTCCTACATGTATGCATTCCTGGTCTCATTTGAAAGCAATGTACGCTTATTGGCAATAGTGACTATATAATATGACAATCAAATGTATAGTATTGAAATCATTGAAATAAACAAAACAGCAGTTTTATTTTTCCATGAATGTTAAGTACCACAGCCAAATTTTAAAACAATAAATATGTATTAAAGTTTACCCATATATCTAACCATTTTCAAAAGTGTCTCCCATGTATGCAATCTTTATCTATATAAAAATATTTGAGATATTTGTACAACGAAATATTAGTGATATGATAAATATACTGTCTAACACTGGTACTATTAGCGAATAATGTCAAAACATTGTATACGATACTTACTTAAAACGAAATCATTATAAAAGTGCGTGTACCAGTAGAGTTATCTTGCCTCTTTATATGCGGAACGCATCCATTTTTAAAATGCGTAAATATAAAGTTGAACAATGATGCATAAATGATCAGTGTTCTAAATTACAAAATGACTATTTTCCTTTCATGCAAGATGCAAGCAAATACACACATACCTTAAAATATCAACAATTACTTGTTTGTGAACAATTTTATGGTGCGTACCAAATTATATGTGACACTAGTGTTTAGTTACATTCGTGCCATTCCACCGCGGTAACGTAATCAGATATAAACAACATAAATCGATATTAAATGATTCTATCTACCAAAATATATAGTTATGTTATTATCATTGCAACATCATTAATTATTTCTATAAAAAAAGACGTTATAGATGTTGTCGATATTATCTGTAAAAGTTTACGCAGCATGAGATTATATGTGAATCAATGCGCCAGTAAAGGAATTGTACGGTGGACTTCCATATAAATTGCTTTCTCCGTTTATACATTGCACCCAGATCTGATCTGACTTGGCGGCCCTGATGAAGACTTGCATAGTAGCACTCTGGTAATCGCTGCTCGAGGATTGAGAGTATGATGGCTGGATCTCCGTGCCTTGATGGAAGATAGCGAGACGAGCATAATTAGAAGCAGTAACAGTATACTGCGCTGTAAAAACGTATAGCCCAGGGACAGACACAGTAAATTTGCCCGTTGCAGGGGCATAGCCTTGTCCTGCATTGACACGCACACTTGTATAGACAACGATTTGTCCGTTATTAAGGCTGTAGTCTACAGGTGAATGCGCGTGGAAATAAATCGACTGGATCGTCAATTGGTCTGGAAATAAGAAGCAAAAAATAAAAAAAATGAGAAGTAATGTATTCGGAAAAAAAGCTCACATTCATTCTATAAAACATACTAATTCATTAAAACTTGCACGCACGATCAGGAAATATCCAGAAAAATATGTTTCCATAATAATTATGCATAATACAATGTTCGAGTATCTCTGCGTTTTGATTCTAGATAATGTGCTTAATTTTACAAAGCATAATGAGGGAAGTCTAGCGAACAGTTATTTTATTTATATGTTATACCGTTTATATTCAAGCCCGGTTATAATAAACTTGTTTAATGAACTGTATAGAATTAACGCAAACAGTTTACATTGAAGCATCCAATAAATGCGTGCGTGCGTGTGTGTGTGTGTGTGTGTGTGTGTGTGTGTGTGTGTGTATGTGTGTAATAACCACATTAAATGCAGTTACGTTGAGCATATGTGCAATAGTGCATCATATATCAGTCAGTTTTGCATTTAAGAACAGGGACCGGTATTATTAAACATCGTACGACAAAATTGTATGAAGACTTTTGTGGAAATGTTTATGCTTAGCACTAACATAAATTATAAAATAACTGTAACAGTTCTTTTCATTTAGTTGGTATATTTATCATACCCCTAATTTGAAGAATTTAAGGTTCTTAAATGCTTGAATTTATGTGGGATTTTTGTACTTCAGCATTTACTTTAATTTGTCGTAAGATACTGCATGGCATAGAATACAAGATGAATTTTGAAATATAGATATATATAAATGGATAACTAGAAATATATCACCGGATTTTTCAGCATTGAACAGCATTTAAAGATCATTAGGTGGACACAGGAAAACTTTTAAGATAAAAAGACAGATTCCTGGCAGAAGCAAGAACTATACTTCTGGTACAGATAACTCATTATAAAATACAATCAATGCATGCATTTTTAGACGGGTTTAAATTGCACTATTGTATGAACTATTGTTTTAAAAATTAAAATGGTACCTTTCAAGATCTCATTTTCCTTTTTCATCTGCAAAACGGTCATTGACGCATTAAGTGTCAGGTCCGTCACAGCCACAGATATATTTATCTTCGCGGTTTTGATTGCGCCATCGACTTTGGTTTCCGTTCCTTTTTGCATGCGCTCCATAACATCGAGAGCATCAGATATGTTTTTAAGACCACCTTGTAATGTGCCCTTTATTTCTCTATCCATTTCTGTTTTCATTTTTTCCAAACCGTTCAGACTATCTTCTAGTTTAATTTTATCTTCTTGAATCATCTTGACAGAGTCGCGTATCTCCTTCAGCATCGTTTCGATGACCAGCTCATTTCGAAGGACCCTCTCCAACAACCTCTCCTCGAAGTCGTATCGAGAACAAGCCGGACACGATGGTTCTCTGGCAAACGTAGCCATGACGATGTTCATGAACAGAAACATACATTTCCTGTGCAGCATCATTTTTAAGATGTTAAAGTAAGTTAAACACAAGCGACAACACGTGGCAGCGATCCCTATAAGCAGTAGCCAAGCGAAATGATGATAGCCTGCAACCAGCAAGTTATATAATACAAGTATAGCCCACGCAAACACAATTGTGTGTTGTTACGGAATTTTTCATGAAAGTACAAGTACTGAACTCCATTCACGTGAAAAATAGTGCAAACATGCCAAACGAACGCATATTTGCATGGGAACCCTTTGCTTTTGAGCAAACAGTACGGCTTACGGGAACCGAAATCAGTAATAACAGACGGTGAATTAAATACAATTAAAGCTTTGTTACGACGATGTTATTGTTGTCACTGAAAAGCCGTTTATTTGAGGTCATTATAAATTATAGTATATGATATTTATTATGTAAGATACATGTGATAACAATTAAATTTCCTCCATGTGCTGTTATTATATACAACATGGTAACATTTGTACGATATTGTCACAATATTATTGCATGAAACACGTTAGCTGATTGCATTGTTATGTCATATTTAATAATGGTCGAACACGATCAATCTTTTACTTGATTTTGCTCATAATTTACGACTTTCATTGTTGTTTTAATTAAAAGTATCATATTAATTAAATTATCATTACATAGCATTTTGTGAAAACTATGGATACGAATACCGGGCTGAACACATCTGAAATAACGTCACTATTTTGACGTTGTTTCATTAAAAAGCCCATTAAAATTTCAGCTAAGCCATTCTACATGTCAACAAAGGATGGAAACGCGTTCAATGAAAAGATAAGTGTTTTCTGTAGATATTAGAGATTTGCATTCCCTCGTAATCATTGAACACATTTGTTTCCCCACTCGTATGCCCCTATCGTAAAAAAAGTTTTTTTTTCTCTGATCATGCGCGTATGGAAAAAGATAATCAACCGAGCCCAACACATATCTTCAGTCTGTGCAATTTTATCTCAATAGTAGAGTGCAAACGGTCGAATGCCATAGTGGATATGGTATCAAGCGATCGGGATGTCACGGGTTCGATCAGATCTCCTCTTAAGACACCAAATACCGCGTAAACGAACACGCCAGCGTCTCAATGAGCCTATATCTTACGATGCAATTCAGCTAAAAAAGGAATTGATTAAACTAATTGGAATTAAAGGCGGTATTGCGAACGCATCATGGGTGTGGATTGATTGCTTCTCTTTTGATACGATTGCCTCTGAGCCGCCGCAAACACTTTCAACATAACATACCGTTTTTGAAATTAATGTCGCGTTTTAAGTATTATTTTAGCACAAAAATAAGGATGTGAGTTATTTCGTGAAAAGACGAATATGAAATTCAGAACGAAATTTTGTTGAGTCCGTTTCTTAATTTGACTTCAGAAAATATACGCATATATCATACGTGATACTATTTTTTATTTACAACGGTCGAAATGGGCTTCCATACAGAAATACAAGCTATAATTAAGTTGTTTATGCAAAGAAGACCATGCTGCTTATTAACCTCTTCACATCGGAAAAGTGACGTCTTGGGACCTAAATCGAAAATGCAAGCACGATTGAATTATCAACAAAATGAGTTAAATCAGTAATAATGTGTTTTTCTTAAATAAATGGCATGTCTAGTACACATTTAATCAAGGCTGATGAACAGAAGCATTCAACATAAAATGTAAGCATTCCATTTCAATTAAACAAGCGCATGTTTGTTATTGCTCAAATTGAAACCTGTTTGAAGACTATTACCATGATTTATGTTTGTTCCTTTCTAAGCACCTTGCACGGAAACAGCCGCCGATGTTTATTAACATCAAATGAAAAGATAATCGCCAATTACACCGTACCGCGAGGATTGGCGTTGTAAACAAATGATTAAAAAAACTAGACAAATCCTGTTGAATCCTTCTGAGAATGTCCATGTGTTGTTTTTGTTCTGGTTTTCAGAAATCGACTGCAAAAAGTATTATTAAAAGAGTTGTTGCAATTATTTTTGTTGTGAAACTGCGGTGTTGATGGATGCAAAAGTGAACCTTTTCTAAGCCGGTCCATACGGAAACGGATTTCACACTGTCTTAGTAGGAATTTACATTAAAGAGCTAGCCTATGTGAGTGGAAATACCCCATTATGTTTGTAAGAATATTCATAGATGTATAAAATATTTTTTAAAGAACTAAAACGCCTCTCCACTTGTTCCGAATTGCATTATATTTGACACTGCTTTCATCATTCTGTGTGTCCATGTGAACATAATATATATATTTGCTTAACTTTTATAAACGAAATATTTTAAATATGACAGGATATCCTCTTTAACATCTTGATGAATGACTTTTAAACAAGTAGTTGCCATATTATTGTTCATTATTCATGATGCATGTTTCATGGTTGGATTGCAGCCAAGTCAAGTACACTCTGGCTTAAATGAAGGAAACGAAAGAAAACTGACCTCATTTGTCACGGATGATTTGTTTCACACCTGTTTAATTTCCAGACATATTCCGATGTTTTGTTATACAAAATACAACTAGATTACCAGATGCACTAGACGTAGTGAGAAATTACAAAACACAACGCATGCAAAAAGAACTCTTATTAATGGTTTTTAAATTTAGTCTTTACAATACCCATTGCTATGTGTATTTTGACGTTCGCCGTACAGTTTGGAGATTCTCTTCATAGTACCTATATGACCGCTCAAAAACAGTTCTACCTGAAATAAACAGTATGTGTGCCATATTTGAAAAAATTCTAGGGTATATTTGTTACCAACATTTGGTGCTCGAGTAAATAGTTGATAAAATTCATTCATATAATGTTTTTATTTTGGGCAAATGTTTATTCGAGAATTAAAAAGATATTTCCATGACAGATATGTTCGTGATAAGATGCCATCGATTGTGTTACAGTCTGTTGATGGCTGGTATATGTTTAAGATGTATAACACATAATTCTGTAATTGAGGTAATTACTCATTTATTTTCCAGTAATGATACCATGCATTAACTCTATTGTGGTGGATTAAATTGACAGTACATTGTCTAATTTGCTTTAACAAGATGTGTGTCTGTATTGTCTAAATGTATTTTTATCTGCACAGTCAGTGTTGGTCAAACGTATTTAATGTACATGTTGATGCGTATGTAAACTAAACGATTATAGTTACATAATGTTTTCTTTTTTTATTTTCTACAATTTTTACAATCGTTGTAACAATTCGTCATGTATTGACGGTACCATACCCTGTTATAAGTTATGCACAATCACTGTTCATCACAGGCAAGTAATGAATCATTAAATATCTTCATAATATAAGAAAACAATCTCGTTAGTTCTCCCGCTTGAGAGAACGTGGACTATGGCAAGCGGTTCGACGCATAATCCCAAGAAACTAGGTTTCTCATGAGAACCTAGGTTCTCAGAATGAGAACCTAGGTTCTCAGAATGAAAACCTAGGTTCTCATGAGAACTATGGTTCCCAAATGAAATCTTGGGTTCTCATGAAAACCTAGGTTATCAGAGAGAACGACGCGAAAAGCTGTCGAGAACCTAGGTTCTTGTGAAAACCTTGGATATCAAACGAGAACTTAAGTTCTCAGAATGAAAACCTAAGTTCTCATGAAAACCTAGTTTCTCATGAGAACCTAAGTTCTATGTGTCTATGAGAACCTAGGTTCTCATGAAAAACCTAGTTTCTCATGAGAACCTAGGTTCTCTAGCGTAAACCAAGGTTTTCAAATGAGAACCTAGGTTCTCATGAGAACCTAGGTTCTCATGAGAAACTAGGTTTTTCATGAGAACCTAGGTTCTCATAGACACATAGAACTTAGGTTCTCATGAGAAACTAGGTTTTCATGAGAACTTAGGTTTTCATTCTGAGAACTTAAGTTCTCGTTTGATATCCAAGGTTTTCACAAGAACCTAGGTTCTCGACAGCTTTTCGCGTCGTTCTCTCTGATAACCTAGGTTTTCATGAGAACCCAAGATTTCATTTGGGAACCATAGTTCTCATGAGAACCTAGGTTTTCATTCTGAGAACCTAGGTTCTCATTCTGAGAACCTAGGTTCTCATGAGAAACCTAGTTTCTTGGGATTATGCGTCGAACCGCTTGCCATAGTGGACCGCACAAAAAAAAACAATCCCCAAAACTCGGCGCATAGAGAACAAATATTGTCATTAATGCAAGTGACGAAAGACTTAAACTTAACAAAAACATGCTATGCATACAAATGCATTAATCATTCTTCAACAATCGAAAATCTATGGATATGTACGACTATATATGGTTTACGAGTAAATTAAATCAATTATATTAAACATATTTCTATAGTGTTCATTAGATAGAATTTAGTACACAGGGGCGATTTCATTCGCCTGCAATTGTGTTAGTTCAGACGCTAAACTTCAAAAGTCAAAATTTGATTTTAAATCGTTTTGCTGATGGTGTTTGTAAGTCATAATCTGGATATCATTCATAATGGAATTGTATTGGCTGATTGTTGCACGATTAAGAATCATGCAATAAAGTTGAGCGTTTTCAGCGTTAACAACAAATTCATTATTAAGTATGCAGTTGAGTTATTATTCCAACTCATGCAAAGTGGTAAATATGTTGTGAGTATCATTCGCAATTTCATCTAGAATTCGATTTGTTATCTGACAAGTAGTTAAGTATTCCGTAACGCATCATGTATAAGCATAACTTCACCATACACATACAACAGAGTAAGCATTTGGACCCCTGCAAAATAATATAAATACTGGGCATAAACTGTAAATTCATACATTTAAGCTAATCGTGCATAGTTATTGTCATCAAAAACATACAACTTATAAACATATGTTGTTAAATTGTGATGCACGTGTATAGAAATTGTCAGCTGTGTTCATCGCTACTAATATTTCAATGAAATGGCGTACAATGCAGGTATTAAATGCAATGTCACCAAATAGGTAGTAGGTCATAGTCATGCCTTTCAATTTTAAATAATATCATTTTATCTCAATTGACGACCTATTTGAAGTATGTCGCCACATGGTTAATATAGTAGTAAGGCCGACAAAGTTGTCTTGCTTTAACGGATTTTGATTATACAAGAATTGAAAACACCAACGTGTCCAACTGTCAGTTATAAAAATAATAGGTGTTTTGTATAATTTAATGAACAGAATGAATGCTTTGATTTATATTTGGTTGAGATAACCAAAGCTTTGAATAACATACAATTAATGTGCGTGGAAACAACCCGATTATGAACGTGTTTTGTTTCAATTCCATGAAAAATTAAAGAGATGTTACCTTCGAGGGTCGGAATTATGCTTATAATTGATCATCAATGATTCAAAGTAAATGGCGCAATCGTTCGCTCCCAAATGCGTACGAAATAAGAAAAGTGATTACTGTTGGACTATGTTCAATGTTCGGTTTTTTTTTTACCTGTTGAAACGTCCAATGTTTTGCGCTTACCTATTCAAGACTATGACCCAAGATACAATCCTGCTTTAATGTATAATGTTTTATTTTCTTGTATTGTGTAGGAAACATTATTCATTCGTTTTACATTTAAGACTGGCCGAAAAGAAATTTTCTCCTGATAATATTTATGAAGATTCATTATTCCTATATACAATTTATAAATTATTGTGTATCTCTGTATGAAATAGAACGCATAGTTTTGTATGTTTAATTTATTTGTATGTGGTTGGTGCTGGATTTGATTGTTTGGCAATAATCACTTGCAATAAACAAAGGACCTGATAATAAGATTTCCCTGTTGTGTCCCAAATTTCATTAATATACATGACATATCTTTATAATAGTATATAATACATTAAGATATCTCTGAATGCCAAAAAACACTTTTACATCATCACAATTAATAAGGGTAAGAAAAAAGTATGTATTATTATTTTATGAAATTTATCTTCAGACAAATCCGATGGACAACATCCAAAAAAATAAACCCTTGATGATCGAACATACTTCAGTTATTACGTTATCATCATGTTATCCGATGAATTCATACATCCAATTGATACTTTGGTTAAACTCCGGTATTCCACGCAATTTCTTAATCCTTCACATCAAAGGTCCTTCACGAATATTATGCCGAGTCAAGTGGTGGCAGTCAATCACATAACTTAAAATCGAACTTAAAAACATTGTTAAAACCTGTTTAGTCCATGATGAATTTGAAAAAAAGGCGACATTTAACGGCAGTGCAAACACTAACATTGAATTATGCATTACCACAACAAATGCAGCCAAAGAGTTTATGCTTTATTAATATAGTTACCTAGAAAACTGTGTATAAAAACATAACTAGTTTTTAATATTCAATTTGACAAGCTAAGTGTTACTCAGATAAGTTCCTTCGCATGATTAACCAGCCTGTAATTTCCAAATGTGCTTTATACATTTAAAGGATTTTAACATGGTATCTTGATTTTTAAATAGAGACGACACACTTATTTATTTCTGTCAACATCGATCTCTTTCAACTCCGCATGCATTGTATTGAACGTTTCGCGTTTTACTGTGTAGTGTAGTACAATATTCCCTCACATGAGCTTAAGACACAATGTTTCAAAAACACTTTAACTTTGCATTCAATAACTTGTGTTACCTTGCTCGGCAAATAAAACTAAACTGCTGGCATATTTTTATTTCTTAGAAACATTGGTGGATACGTTCCAAAATATTGCACCGTTGTTCTGCATGCCTAATTAACTGTAACACACCAGCTGACGCATCGACAGACAGACAGACAGACAGACAGACNTGCACTTTCATGGGTTATCCTTGACTGCACGGTCAAAATAAATACATACATACATACATTTTGGTACTGTGATAGAACACATCTAAGTTTAAAAAATCAGAGCTTGGTTTTGAGCATTAAAATAACTACAACGTTCAGGTAATTCATTTATAAGTATGCAAAGTAAAAGTAGAGTTGTACTTGTGTTGTCCGAGCTCGTTTTATAAACAATTAACCACCTATTTTGTTTAAAAAAAAATCGCAGTGGGTACAAATCGTACAAAATAAAATTTATCAGTATTTGAAATGGAACATTGTTTCTTTCCTTACTAAAGGGATATTATCCATTTATAAGTGGCAATTAAAAATAAATAAATATTATAAGTTATAATTTAACCATTTTTTGGAGTTTCGACTGTGTGTTGCGTTGAACAACATATATGATATCACTGGTGAGCGGAGTATTCAAGTTCAAGAAATGGAATACAAATTGCATTATAATTCAAATATACCGCACTCTGACTATGGCATAAAACACGTTAAACTTGGAGTATTATATATTATATTATAATATGGTACTAATATGAAATTGATAAAACGCCATCGACTTTGATGATTATTCGACATTGATGATGACGCCTTTGTGTTCTTGAAGACGAAAACTAATAATTAAATTGCAGATGCCTTCAGGAGAATTTAATTATATGCCACGTTGCTTGCTTAATCCGCCAAAGGCTGAATCATTATCAATGTGGTCTTAATGTCGCTTTAGCAGGGATAAAATGTTACAGTTGATGTTATGAACATAGCTTCTTGAAGTTTTGCCGAGGAATCGATGTTTTCTTTCTGTAGAACAATCCGCCTTGAAAATGCGATATTCAAGACGTTCTTGTAAAGCAAAAGGCATTTTAGTAACTAGTTACTTTGAACACAGTAATTTCAACAGTTTTTATCCTTGTATCATGACGCATATGTATTACAAATAAATGACTTGTTTAAGGTCTGATATGAGTTATTTCATACCATATTTTATTATCGATTTCAGAAAAGCGAGCTTTGGGCCTAGGTCACTAACGAGTGTCTTTGACGCAGTATAAAATATAGTTTGGACTGACAACCAGTGTTCGATATTAAGTACTTTATGCAAACATTAATATACTAAAATCGTATAAGTTTGTATTCAATTTGACGTATGAAATTTACGACATCATTACACACGGTGATTCTGAATTATTGTGTGTTGCATATGTTTGTTCAGACAGCCACAACTGTGTGTCTGTTTATTAGGAAAAATGCTGAATGTAGATAAGTTTATCTCCCTCAGCTCCAAAATCAGAAGCGGTCGCGCTTACAATGTCCTAAGCTTCGCAACATAATTAAACGTCTTTATATTCAACACTAAACTCGCATATTATCATCAACAAACCAACATAGCCTATGTTCTGAACGCCCATCATCGTGTTCTTGTGAATAATACTGAACACAAAAATGTGACCAAGTTGTTTTGGATTCTCTAAGTTAATACCGAATACGCAAGCCTGATTCCATCCTTAACAATGTTTGTTGCAATAACGCTTCATTATTGACTTTATAAAACGTGTGAGTCTAGCATGGACGTTTATGAAAAGAGCTGTATAATGCATACGGATAATTACGCGGGTTCATTGTTCCAAGCGTATGCATTATTCAAGTGGCTTGTTTAATGAGGTATCACTACTATTTCCAATTTTCTTTATTTTCTGTGACGGCAACATTTTATCTCGAAAAAATAGTTAGGATAGGGCGGTAATACGGAATCGGTAAAATGTGAGAAGCTTAATACGGATTTTGATTTTCTCTCGACATGAATCTCACGGATCGATAAAGGCTGTATTTTGTTACAATTGTAAGCAGGTATGTAATATAATTATTATGAAAACATGCATACACATGTACATGTTTCTTCTTTGTTTCATTAATTACTTAAATCATAATTTTCATTCAAAAACCAATATTAAGCAATATTTTGCAAACTATGAAATGCATGCTGGTATCGTTCATTTAAAAGACGTATAAGAGAATTGTCAATCAATTTCTCGACTACTCCTCGGCAAAGGTTTAAGTTTTTTCCCATTCATCCAAAACCACAAACATTTCCACTTTATTCCAAAATCTCAAATAAAACTGATTTGCGCTTTTGTGCAAAATATTTAAACCACTAAACACGTAACAATTATAAGCGGTATAATTGCAAGTTAGTTAATATATGATATACATATTTGAAAGAACCCATGCATTATTCCAGAGTGAGCGGTCGAGAGGCAGAAACTGCGATAAACTGACATGTCAAGTTCTCAAAAAAAAATGCAATCAGGGTAAGTGCGTAATTAATACGAGGGTGGTATAGTCCGGTGGTGTAATTAGTGAGTTTAATGCAGGTCATTTTATACGGCTGCAAGTTTTGCTGAATAAGCATTCATGCCAAAATATAAATTTAACATGTTTTAAGGTATTTGATACATGGTTAGTAAATTTACAGTAATAGTAAAAGCAGTTTTTCTATTTCTAGTAGAAGCCTTAGACTCTTTGAGATGCGAATAGGATTATACCCAGGCAAACTGATTTGAAACGTTTCTTAACTAACTAATGAGTAATTTAAAAGTAGTAAGTCAATGTTTTAAGAACGATATGTATGACACGGCCTTTTACCTGGAAATCAATGGCCGCTCCCTCTACTTACTCATCCCGAGTAACTTCTGAGATGAAGAATGTTTCTTGGAAAACTGTGTTCTGAAAATAATCATAGTATACAGGGAATAAGAACACATATGCGCCGTGTTCTGTGTGATACATGCATATGTGGTGAAAAGTCATTACACGCGAATGCATACGCGCAGTGAGACTATAAAATGTGTTTTCCTTGTTATACAACAACAACTTCAAGTAAGAAGTTTTAGCAACAGCGCGAACATCTTTAGGTGATTGCATGCACAAAGTGTAGCGAAAAACAACCACAACACAACACCAAAACATACAAAGACGATTTGAATTAGAACCCTTCAGCATGTTTTGCATGCTCGTGATATTAGTTTCATACCAAACAGCATCAATGAATTAAGTGCGATATTTACCCGCGATTGATTGCTAAATTTTGTTCCATATTTCAAAGTTCTTCCAGGAGCCAAGAAAATCAACTGTGTGATGTCATACTGTCAAAGGTAGTGCTGGAACTGCAAGCATCTAAATGTTTACTCTCCATTTCGCATTACTCTTTATTTGATTGCCAGTCGCAAATGTTCGCAAGATGTTACAGTACCGTAAAAACCTTCCGCAGAGGCGGATGAATACTGTCAAGTTATGTATAATCTATTCTCTTCAATTATGACATTATGCTTTCTGTATTGCCCGAAATGAAAATGTTTTTCTGGAAGATCGGCGGGTTTACCAATTTTCTTTGACACGTCGCCTTTTATGTTGCAAATAGGATTTCCTCTCGAATGTGTTGCTCGTAAAAGCGATGATTGTGGTAAAAGTGCAATGCTCACGCGCTATGCTCTTAAATGCAATCGGTTTCTTACATCCTGCATGTATCTACACTGTTAAATGAAACAAACTTCTTTCCTAGTGAAATCTAACACAAGTAAAAACATATGTATGTATTATGTATTTACAATAAATTTATTCTGCTATTTTAGGATGACGACAACATAATATGAATATGACTTACCACAAAAAAAAAGCGTATTACCAAATGAATTGTCTCACCTTAATGAAAAAATATGTTCATGAAGTGTTAACATTCAACGAATATAATACATATATTACACAGCAACACATTTTTACGGATGTAAATGATACAAATATTTGACTTATATTTCTGTTTAAACAGGTTTTTACAACGTTTCCTCATAATCACAATATATGCATCTGTTTAACCACAGTCCATGAAGTATTATCATACGCATACTCTGACACAGTTGGGTCAATGACTATCAAAAGGAATAGTTATATATTCAAATTTTATTGATGCTTGACTGATGTCTTAGAATATGTATTAACACCCCTATACACACTGTTTTTATACGTGGCATATGCCAGGTAAAATATCAATGTTAATATAATCGTTTTGAAAAAATGTGTTCGTCGATTTGCATCAAAAAACCATCTTAACCGAGGGCTAATTTTGAAAGGTTCGTGTTTTATCAAAATAAAACTTATTATTTCATTGCAGCCAGCCTCGATGATTATGAAATTCAGTGCGTTTTCGGTGAACTGTAGCTGCACCTCAGTTTTCCCGTGGGCTAGAGAGGGGCCGTGTACCGCGGGGCCATCATCTCCTCGCGATTGAGGTCCCCCATCATGACGGGCGTGTCGGGGAGCCCGATCCCCGGGGGTCGTTGTTGGGTCACCCTTAACACGCTTACAATATAAATAAAGTGGTTCTTGAGCTGCACCAATATTGATTGAACCTTAAGGTTGTTTCAGGAAAATTATTCTAGTTAGCGAAATTGAGTAAAATAAATAAAATCATCGATTGTTCCCTGTTTTAAACGATTTTCTCTTCAATATTAGGGTGCTCGATTATTCGATTACAGTTTTATATTTTTCGTTACATACGTTCGGTATATCTGCTAGTTAGTACCGTTATGCATATAAACGAAACGATTAGGGTACTCGTAAGACATATAGACACACCCATTACATGTAAATGTTTTAACAGAGAACAGGATTCAACAGCATTAAACAGTTAATACCACTATCAAAAAAACATTCAATTTATATTTATATTTTCTGAACATACATTCAGGAATAAATAGAGGATATTTGTTGGAATCTTTGGAATATAGAGTTAATTTCACGAGTGACCATAGAAAATTCTATTTTCAGGAGTGCCGCAGCCACGAGTGAAAAACATATTTTTTCTATGATCAAGAGTGAATTAAAATCGATATTCCACTGATTCCATCAAATTTTCTATTTATTTAATGCTTTTTTCACCGTCTATTTACATTGTAAAAGACTTTAACTGGAGAATTTCGCTGGAATAATGGCGTCATTTCGTAAAAAATGACGTCATTTCGTCGAAAAAATGACGTTATTTCACAATGAACAGTGAAAAATATCGATATTTTTCACTGTTAATTTTCACTGTTTGGAACAGTGAAATACCAGTTGTATTTCACTGATATTTCTCTATAAACCACCGGAAAGCATATAATAAATATTGCACTTGGACGTCGAATTTCGGCGAGCGAATGGCTGCGTCGGTACAGGCGCTGCTTATGTCTGGTCTTCTCCTGCTCTTTGCCGTTGACCTCTTCAAGACTTGACCTCCTTTTTTTGACGGGAATTCCTCCTCCAGCGTGTACATTTAGTTTATTTACTATACAAAGTGTTTTTTTTAATATAAGAATCTTCATTGTGTCCTCGCGGACGTTCGAGTAAACGTTTCAACATTCCCAATGGGTATTTAGCACCTTGATTTTTGGGACATTTTGTTTTAACCGAATTTTTATAGCGCCCTTTTCATACAGTATTTGCGTTAAGAGGCGCTTCACATTTTTCCCCCGATTACTGGGTCATAAGTCGTTCGTTAACATCTTGGCGCAGTATGCTATAATAGTATGCAGCCACGGCACATTTGCTTATTTCCCTCACAGGTACCCATTTATACACCTGGGTGGAGAGGAGCAGATGTGGGATAAATTTCTTGCTCAAGAAAATTCCAGTGGTCAGGGCGGGATTCGAACTAGGGACCTCTCGATCTTTAAGCCAGCGTCCTACCATTTGACCACTGCTCCCACAAAAAGTTATGGTATTAATCATACCAAACAGTGTCAAAGATATATTTTTGTCTAACATAATTAATTTTGATACCAAATCGTTCTGCCATTTTCTATTACATGCTACACACCAGTCACGTTACGCGTTATGCGTACATTACATTCTATGGTGACGCGGTTTTATAGAGATGAAAGACATTTTTAACGATGGATTACACCAACATTATGAGATGGTTTATTTGCAACATTTCACCCCAACTTTTCGTAACGATTCATGTTTTAAATTCGTCAAGATCATATTCACTGATATACAGTGTTCCTTAAAAAGTCGCCTCGTAATTTATAGTATTTTACCGATGTAAAATCTTCCTGGAATTGATGTACAATATGTCTATCTAAATGGATGTTTTAATAGGAGATTGTTTTCACTACTGGTCTGCGTCTTAATTAAGAGATATTTGATTTTTTCTCGAAAATTCCAAGAATATATATTTCCAGACACTGCCAAAGGTAGAATACATTCTGCAGAACTGAGATGCTCTGTTTTCTTGAGATTTCAAACTTGATATACTCACTATAAAAGAAATACGATCAGTTTCTTTAATTTAAAGCCTTATTTGTATATTGTATGTTCAGTTGCGAGAATGTGAAAAGCAGTATACTTTATACTTTTCTATACATAAGATGATGACTTTTTTCAACTTGAACGGTGATTGGGATTTTAAACGAACATTTATTTGATGACATTAATTATAAACAGTATATTATGTTAGACTTATTCGGCTGTTGGGTGTTACAAATGGTTAAAATAGCGATGAATATATATGTTTACAACTGGCTTAAAATCTTTAAAACAACGGCTAACATTACGTGTTGATATCCAAAAAGATGTTTGGTAGTTAATTAAAAACTATTGAATGGATTTGTTGTGTTTAACATTTTTGTTTGCATTAAAAGGAAACCATGACTACCGATTCGCATTCCACATGGAAATTTATTAACTAAACACCTCGTCAAACTACTCGATTCATGGGGGACATATACATTCTTTATTGTAGGATCTTATTATCGAAATTGGCATTAAGCTATTTGTAAATGGAAGAAGGTATTGATTTTCGGATAATAATTCTCTTTATAACATAGATATACATGTATATTTTCAGATTGTATGACTAACGTTGTATGTATCAATAGTATTAACAGAGAACTTCAAGCATAAATCAAGCATAACATGCGTGCAATCTAATTATATCTAAATAAACACGATTATCCAATTAGCTTGAAGGATACATGGCCTTTTCTATGACTAAAGCAGTACGAAAAAAGCAATTTTACATATATATTTAAACACATTTATATGAATCACTGTCTTATACACACGTCATATTTGCAACAAAAAAAGTAAGGTAAGAGATAATAATTCATTTGTATCGTCATATCTGCCAGAACTAGAATTGGAACCTTTGCGTCTGCTTTTGCTACTTCCAGATAAGAGCTACGTCTCGACGTACAGTCGAAAGGCAGCGACGTTCGTCTGCTACAAAAACTGCTTCCGGATCCACGGCGGTCGTTGGACGCGAGAGATGTCCGACGGCTGCTCAAGCTACTTCTGGATGATGTATTAATCGTTTAGTTTTGCAAAAATGACCATTTAACAATAAGAATATAATTGATTTGTTCAATATTTAAGAAGAACTGGCAATGTCGTGTTTTATTCCTTAATTTGTATGTCATCAATGATTCAAATCAACAACAGCAACAATATCACCAAATTACACCTTATTATGATCCTAGTAATAACTATGGTACATTTGTGCCAAAACGGGAACACGAAGATGCATCACACTATTGTTATCCGATAGGGCTTATCCGCCGGTACATGCATGTTGTTATCATAAGACAGTAACCATGTTTTCTCTTTTTACAAGATATCATGATGAGTTCAAGCAGAAGATGAATCACCATGTAAACAAATAAACAGACGGGCGATCGGATACTGGCACGCACGATCACTTTGTTAATTAAGTAATAAAATACAGCATATTCCTTTTTGTCAGGCCGATATTTATCTACTAGAAAGTGATATTCATTAAGTAGATAAAACACATATATATATAAATAAATGTTGTTGTTTTATCAGTACATGCTTTCAATGGTATTCAAACGTACGGTTACAATATTTGCTTACTTCATGCGACTTTCACAAAACTCAAGTCATGTTATAGGGAGCATGCCTTCATCGGTATATCGTGTACATTTCTTGTATAAAGAATTTACTAATACTAATGATTTTCCCGCGACCGCTTCACAAGTCAAATGGATATTGTTTAATATTATACAAATAGTTTATTTAGCATTTCTAAAAACAAAAATGGTGATTAACGACAGTTAACTTATAACTTATTACTTATTAAAATGTAATCTTATTGATAATAATATAATACCGTTTCAACCTTCGATATGATCGATTTAACTGCTTGTAGTCAACACAATATCCCTTGGCGATTTACATTGGCATAACTGTGCTATTAATCTACGTGCTTTGTGATAGATATGTACAGACGAACGTATAAAAGTACAAATAGATTACCGTATAAATCAAACATCAAATGTTCTGCACACACTAAATTATCCTTATTGAGTACACTCGCGGATCAAGTGATGTTTAAAGTCAACAAAAGCTTGTATTTTGTAATTCCGAGACAATTGTATATAACTGTCAGAATTCTTGGTTTTCCACTTTATTTGAATTACCTGTAACAAATTTTCATGTCGTAATTTATTAACTTCCTGATGCTTCATGCCTTGAGTTATCCTTAGAGCTTATGGCTTTCGTGTATAACTTTCCATTTTAATACATAAACCACAATTATAAAGGTAATTTTTTTTTATAGTTCAAACTATAAAGCAATAAGAACATATTCGAATACTTTCATACATGTTTACTCACCACCAAGAATATAGAGATGAATATTTATCAAGCAACGACACCAGTGTACCAGCAAAGCAAAGAAGCATAAAGGAAAAAAGTTAAAGTGTGTTATTAGTTCAAGGATTTTTTTTGTCATATAAAAACATACAATTGTATTATTTTATTGAGCAGTTGACATAAAGCAATATTCAATTCCGCAACATGAAGGTACTGGCGAACATTCTTTTCAGTAGCGGGAAGCCCCCTATGAATTCTAGCGCTACAAATTTAACATGCTCATAATCAATGTCGCCCATAATTGATTTATGGTAGCACAATTTCCGGGAGCTTTTTACGCCGCGAGATAATTAGCGTCAAAACTATAAAAACGCAGACATGATAATGCCGGGACAGAACGGGCAGATGATATAACCGATATTGCATCCTGTGGTATATATAAAAGCTTTTGCTATTGATGATCAGTACAAATCGATGGATATAATTATGCGGTAGCAGTATCGGAGTTTAAAATTCAGACTCATCATCTGCATATAGGTTTATCTTTAAAACGCCCTTGTATATGGAGACATTTATATATTCCCTTTATCGCATCAATGTATTTGCCATGACATATTTTACACTTAATTTGATATGAAATATTGATTTCACCAATTACTAACGAAGAATACAACATAAGTATGCTATTGCAGAGTTAAGATGAATATATAGAGGATATGTGTTCATGTCAGTGTAAGATCGTTTGTTATTTCACGAGTGATCATAGAAAATATATTTTCACGAGTGGCTCAGGCGCGAGCGAAAATATTATTTTTTCCATGATCACGAGTGAAATAACAAACAATCTTACACTGACATGAACAAATTTTCTGTTTCTTTTATGCCCCTTTTTCAAGAAAATAATTAACAGCTGTTTCCCTTTCGCTGAAAAGTTACCCTTTCTCCCGTGGCGTGCCTCAATATATTGAAATGACATCATTTTGTTGACGAAAAAACGTAATTTTGTTGACGAAATGACGTCATTATTCCAGCAAAAATTTGTTATTTTCACCGGTGAAAATAACAATTTGTTTATTTTCACTGCTGTTATTTTACTGCAGAAATGTCATATTTTCTCATTAGGTATTACAGAAATAGCAGTGCTAATCAACACGTTATGACAACTTTTTTCATTTCACGTAAACGCTGTATAATGATAGGATAAACTCATCACGTGACATGCTTTTCATTTCCCGATTAATCAACTACAAATTTTAACGCAATTGTTCATGATCGTACTTCTTTTTAATAAACACGTTTCGAAATAACGTCGTTATTTTGTGCGAATCGAATTGACGTTATTTTTCGTTGGTTATAAGCCAATTAACTTCATACTCTCGCGCAAGCGTTAACGATATGCCGTTGGACGAAAATGAAAATGAAACTGAAACTTAATTTATACGCCACCATATCGTTCGTTGTGACCTTAACATTTAATATGTACATTTTGTCGTTTTTGTTGAAATTTTAAGTATTTAATAGCTTTTTGTTGCATATCACTGGCGTAATAATTGTCGGGAAAAGTACACATAATTTATGCATAAACGCAATCAGCTATAACGCATGAATATCATGTTTGCATTAATTATGCGTTATTATACAGACAGTTAATACACCGATGAAATGGATTTATATGCTATGAAGTTTCCAATTATTACACCGTAATGTGTATAAAAGCTCAATCGTTTTAACTTCACTCTAGGCCACAACGGACTTTTATTTGCTGGCGTACGAATATCGTATCTCTTTCGATTTTATCTTCGTCGAATCAAAAAAAAACATGTTTTCGTCAAACAATGACGGCGTTTCATTATTGACGAATTGATAGCAACGTCTTTAAAGGGACTGTAAACCACGAATGACGAAACAAGAAAAGTTCTAAAATACCGTATTTTTATTTACAAGTATTAGTTTATATTGAATAAAATATCACGACTGGTATATTACATTACCTGAAAAAAGTTCATATTTTCAGTATATTCGGTAATAAAATTTCGCGATGTGAAATCAATAGGACATCGCGGAAATAGGTGACATAACGATATACACACTATAAATAACGCAAGTAGATTGATCATTTTATATATAAAATATAAACAATTCACCACGCATGCACAATTTGCATTCCTGTGTTTACCACATGACGATGATGATCAATCTACTTGCGTTTATATTTAACTGGTAGTTACCTGGTATGCATATCCAGTAAAAATAAATAAATACAAAAATAAAGTACAAATAAAAAAACAACTTTTTTCAAGTAATGTTATATACCAGTCGTGATTTTTTGATCAGTATAAACTAATTATTGTTAAAAAAATACGGTATTTTAGAACTTTTCTTTTTTCGTCATTCGTGGTTTACAGTCCATTTAAGATTCGCGGGATACAATGACGTCATTTATCCACTTGTTGATAAAAACAAAGTATGGTAATGAATATTTATGAGTAAATGTGCATACGTAGTGGGTTCATCGGGTAATGAAACACATGTCAATTGAGCGGAATATCCAATCAGCATGCAGCGTTAATGTGAACATGCAACAAACTTGTCATTATTGCTTAGTGATGAATCACCAGGATATATTATTCATTGGTACTTTATTGCCTACAGAAGTATATTAAACTTGGATTGGGATTAAAAATACGATTAGAACGTAACTTCCGAGTGAAGCACAGTGTTTAATCACTATCCTTTTATCAAATTATTCGAATCCTCGTGAAACCATAGTAACATTCAAAATGGTCTAGATCTAATGTTTCTCGTTTTACGATATAATTAGGATATATGTCCAGAACACCATATACGAAATAACATATAGCATATAATTCGAAAGTTGGAACACGATGGATAATGTCATATGAGGTCCGGATAAGGAATCTTTACCATAACATGTTTTTCCGTGTTTTGCCATTTAAAATCTGTCACCAGCTTCCGACTCCCATGCGGAAGATTTGTTATATAAAAACAGACGTATAAACCCTTAAAAAACGTCCGCATTTCCTTCCTGAGGACGGTATGTTGCTATTTTAAGTTAACCAGTTACATTAGTCTTCGCATCGCTAACATCTTTCTTTTATGCTTACTGTCTTAGTCAATTTATAATATGCTTGACTAGGCGCACTTTCATCGTCAACTCGGTGAACTGTTAATCTCATAGTGACCAGAATTGATGGCACGCAAAATCCAGTTTATTAAGACATTATGCTCAGCGGTAAGGGCTGTCATAGTGCACATTAAGCAACATATTTAACCGAATGTTAAGTGAACATTTAAATAGAGCGTTGTTTGATTTATGTAAACACCATGCATGTGTGATTTAGTAAACTACATTCTTATCAGATAATTCATTTTTGTACGAAGACCAAAATAATATAATCTTGCTTGAAATTTTGTTTTCTGTGTCAATCAGTCGGAAATACATATTTTACGCAATATTTTGTATTCCAGTCCAATTAAGGCTTCCAACAATATTTGTTTAAGTGCAAACTAATTTTAAAAACTCATGTTAGTAGATAAAATATCCTTCTTCAAGGTAGATCTATTTAATTATATAAACGGTATTTAGTGTCGTACATACAGTTGCGCAGACATGAACGTAATGAACACTTCTGTTTTGCGTTAATGTATTAACCGACAACTAAATTATAATATTTTGTAAAGGTTTGAATTAATATTAATAGCAATAACAAATAATAAATAAACAGTTTCTTTTTGCAAGTTTCAGCTTATTGATGTTTTTTGTACTTTTTTCAAATAATCGATGTAAAGCGCTTTAATTATGCTTTAATGAAGCCAAGTATATATTATACAATTTAAAACATTTTTCCGTGAAAAGATGATACAAATTGTGTCGCAGACTGTTGATTGCATGTAAATGTTAAAGATGTATCATTTTGTAGTTGGGATTATTCATTTTACATTTTCCTGAAATCATACCATGCATACTATCCATGTGGATTTAATTTACAACACATGGTCTCATT
This sequence comes from Dreissena rostriformis, assembly GCA_007657795.1. Lineage (NCBI taxonomy): Eukaryota > Metazoa > Mollusca > Bivalvia > Myida > Dreissenidae > Dreissena > Dreissena rostriformis. The sequence continues at coordinate 23,750 of VMBQ01000262.1, forward strand.
TGCTTTAACAGGATGCGTGTCAACAGACACTGTGTTACAATTGTAACAATGCAGTCTTAGTTTACAGATCCATTCCCTGTTATGAGATTTGAACAATTATTGCTCATCACTGAAAAGTAAAGTGTAATTAGTTGTAATTATAGAATAAGAAGAAACTTTTGTTAGTTTTGCTGCTCGATAAAACGTGAATGTCGTCAATATATTTTAAAACTTTGCCAATCCGGAAAAAAATGTTTTCTTAAAAACAACTTATCATTGGTCTTATTTCAAAACAAACTTGCTTGAATATGTGGTCACCGCCTTTGATTGTTACCGTGACATGTGCATGCAACCTAACAAACACATATTTACATATTATTAAGTAAAATGTGAGCATATGGTCTAGTGGACTTATATGTTAACAGCATATATAATGTGTTTCACTTTCGTATCATCATCCTCATTCCCTTGACCGGTCTGGCCGTTGGGAGGAAATGAGCGACACAGAGATCTTCCGCCGCTCGTGACTTTTGCGGGCTGCTGAGAGTAATTCATCCATGAGGAGGGACGTCCACTGGTTCACATCGTCCATCCAGCTTTTCTTCTGACGGCCTCGACGGCGACCTCCCTCTTGCGAGCGCTGGAGCACAGTCTTGCACAGAAAGAAGTGTTTGGTGACATTCTCAAACCAAACTAGCTGTCGTCGCTTGACGGTCGCCAGGTGGGGCTCTTGTGGGCCAACAAGTGTTGGAGTCATGTTCCGGACGTACTCGTTGGTCTTGTGTGCCAGTTAAGAGATTTGGAGCAGTCTTCGGAGACACTTGTGCTCAAAGACCTGTATCCTGCGTCTTGGTCTCGCAGACGTACATCATGATGTAGACTACGAGGTCCTTCAGAGCCTGTAGTTGGTGGGAAGCTACTGGAGCTGCTTTTCCACAACTTGCTTTGTTTGGCTGTTGCTGCAGTCGCCATGACAATTCTTTTCGGACCTCAGCGATACTGGTACATCCTTTGACATGGTAGTTCTTATGTACTTAAAGCTTGTCATGTTCTCCATCTTCTGATCGTTCATGGTGATGTCTGCACTGGTGTTGATCATGCTGTTCATCATGATCGTCAACTTCTCCGTGCTGACCTCCATTCCGTATGCTCTTGCTCTTTTATAGAGTATGTTGGCGAGGTCTTGGAATTCATTGGTGGGGCCGACCATGATGTGAATGTCATCAGCGAATCTCAATTTGTAAATGTGTCTTCCACCGATGAAGATAGAGGTGTCGTGGTCCTGGAGAGTCTCCTGCATTATATTCTCAAGAACGAGGATACACATGACGGGATAGAGCAGACATCACTCACAGATGCCCACTGATGTCCTGAAGACGTTACCCTTCTGTCCATTGAGAAGTACTGCGCGGCTTTCGTTTCCGTATTGTTCTTGGACGACTTGCACCAGCCCTTTGTCCTTGTTGAATCCTCCCATAACCTACATAGGCCATCATGCCACACACGGTCGAAAGCTTTCTTGAAGTCGACGAAATTCTGGAAGAGTTCGCGTTGGTGTTGCAGGTGTTTCTCAATGATGACTATGCTGATGAAGATATGTTCCACTGTGCCCCGCCTAGCTCTTAACCCAGCCTGCCAGCAGTTTGCACTCGTATGATATGAAATTACTGATGGTGTATATCCCATACACCATCAGTTACTAACAGTGTAACTAATAATACTTATTAACCTTGAAAACGGCGTGATTCCAATATGCACGTTGAAAAGCTTAGTGGTATTCAGATAAGTACCTTGTCATGATACAGCCTGTAATTGTCCAAATGCACTATATATTAATAAACATTTCACGTTTGACTATGTAGTGTAGTACAATGTTTTACTCTTATGAACTTAAGAGATTAATATTAGATTAATAATGGTTGTTTCCTTGTTCGGCAACTGTACACAAAATGCATGCATTTATTTCTTAGAATAACTGAATCAATACGAACCAAAATATCGCATGACTAATTAACTGTAGCAAACACTAGCTGACGCACCGACGATTGTACATTGACAATATGTGTGTATATGTAACCTGTTTGACAGTGACGTATTTACGTGAACGAATTATTTTATTAGAGGTCCGTCAAGCACTTGAGCACCAACTTTCTGATCGGCTAAATACAATTTAGCGGTTAATGAAATCTCATCGAATTGTGTATTGTTTTCTGTAATCGGTATTTTCGGAGAACACGCGTTATAGATCATAAAGTTGAAGCACTTGATCTATTCCAAATAGGATGGTGTATGTTTAAGAAGCACACATTAACTTTTAAGAAGAACACATTCTTTGAAACTAAATTTTACTTTTTAAATATTTATAACATAGATAAAGGTTCCATATATCGCAACAATAACGGGAAGTTTAACATTTACAAAACAATACGAAGCACACAGTATAATAATCAGATACATCACATTTTTTTTTTCTTAAATTTGCCGACATGGATAATTAGTGACTTATTTAAATATAATATTCATACCAATCTACCAGTTGTTTAACATGTTTTATTGAATTCCATTACCTTTCCAATTATTTCCATTTTAATATCAATCAAATGCACTGAATTGTGCACTTCACTTTTTTAAATACCCTTTTCATTTTGTCAATCAATAGAGTAGTAGTTTATTTACGTAAATCTCCTGATTTTTACATAAACTATTATCTGAAGTATTTGTCCGTATGTGTATCTAATTAAGGAATTTAAGATCAGGCATATGACACGTATGCGCTGACGTGGACATGAATCACTATTGCTAAATGTATGAGCCTTGTTTAAATGATTTTAAATAGTTTTACACATTTTAAACGAAGTACACACGTACTTTTCCGCGTCATTTTAAGCAAGCATAGCATAATCAGATATATAATTGTAACCAAACCAACATCGGATATCGTTATTAGGACGTCAATAATATCAGTCATTCGCACATTCATAGTTTGTTTTACCGTAGGAGACAATTATGAAAAATAAAGAGACGCATCCAAAATTAAAAAATAAATAAATCGCCACAGGTCAATAAAAATAAAATACGACAACATACCATAAACATACATACACATACAATTATCATCGTTGCTAAAAGCAGGAGTCATGGATAGTTTCTTGGTATTAATTAAGTAGTTAATATGCATTTTTATCTTCATATTTTAACAAATTGTACATGTTGCAAAGTATTGATATAATAGGAATGAGTACTAAAATCAACAAAAAATTTGATACAAGTCAGTGTACAAGTTCATCGACAACAACATAATGCGTTTAAATATGTGTTCATGTTTAGTAAATTTAGAGCAAAACTTTTTTTATTTTGTAGAAAAGATATAATTTATTTTCTTTTGTAATAATTCCTTACTTATACCATATGCTCCTCTGCATGGTCGCTTATTCCAAACTAGTATAAAAGTAGATGTCAACATTTTTTTACATTTGTTAATTTAATTACTTTTCTCACATATATCACACAATATCTCTCGTATGTATGTACAAGCCAAGGAAACAACACAACCTTGTTTGTAGCCTTGAATCCAGGATTGGCAACTGAGATACGTTTTTACTTTAAGTACGTTAATCTTGTAACATTATTTACTATTCCATCACTTCTAGCGAGCGGTATAACCCACTAAATGACACATGAGTGTTTTTGTGTTCCAAAAGGAAAGGCTTACATTTAATTTGGACTACTCTTCGGGAGTACGCTTCTTTCATTTCTTGGGTAGGATTGTTTCAAGGACACATTCACAATACAATATATTTCTAGGTTGACTGAAAACCAATTAGTTACCAATCCCGACTCTCGCGAGGAGTTTATTAAACTAGTATTCTTTCGCTCCATAAACCGTCTGAAGAGTTACAATTTATTAAATATAATATATCGTGTTTTCGAATACAATTGAAAAATGTCAAAATGGTCATGACGTAATTTTGCTGGTCTTGATGATGGGATGCCTGTAGTCGGTTGGGCGGTGCGGATGCCCCATGATGTCGTACCTGTGATCGAGCTGCTCGCCGTGACTATACCAGCCCAGCTCAACCTAGCAGCAAACAAAAACATAGTTGAGAAATACGCAGTTGATATATATACTTCAAATTTAACGATTTATATTATAATTGAAAAATATAATGATAAATTTACATTACTTCCATTATATATCCGTAGAAGGTTGGTCGATTTTCATCATGAATTTGAAAGAAACTTAAAGATAATATTTATCATACATCATAAATTAAAAAAAACGTAGACATATTATTTTGGTACTGTGTTCGAACGCACCATAGTTTGAAATAATCATAACAAGTTTTTCGGGAATATAAACCACTACAATAGCCCGGTAATGAATGTAATGCATATGTACGTTTTCAAAGAAACAGTAGAATGGTAAGTTTATGTTCTCCGAGCTAGTTGTATACATAATAAACAATCCCTTTAGCATCAAGAACAATCGTTAGGTGTTTAAACGTCGTGCACACTCAAATATATCAGTATTTTTTTTTAAATAGAACGTTTTTTTTTCTCTAACGAAAGGGAGATAATCTATTTAAATCGATTATTAGATTTAATCACTAATAGGGTAACTATTTTTCGGATATTCGACTTTTTGTTGCGATGTTCGACATGTTTGATACCCCGTGTAGACGGACTGTTAACGTACAATTAACTGCATCCAAGAATATGGCATAAAACACGTTAAACTTGCATAATGTACATCTATCATACGGTACTATTATAAATTGGTAAAACGCCTTCGACTCGATGAATATTCGACTCTAATGAAGTAGAAAAACTAATAATTGAATCGCAGATGCCTTCAGGAGCTGTAAATTATATGCCACGTTGCTTGCTTAATCCGGCAAAGGCTGAATCATTATACATATGGTCTTATTGTCGCTTTTGAAGGGATAAAAACGGAAAATGTTACTGTTAATGTTAAGAACATCGTTACTTGATTTTTTGTCGAGGAATCGATGTTTTTTTCGGTAGAACAAACCGCATTGAAAGAGCGATTTTAAAGATGTCAGTTGAAAGCTACCGGTAATAAAGTAATTAGTGACTTGAACATTTCAACAGTTTTGATCCATTTATCATGACGCATATGTACTGAGAATATATCATTTGTTTAAGATCTAATATGAGTTATTTCACACCATATTGTATGAAATAGTTCAGAAAAGTTAGCTAGTGCGCAAGCTTTGGGCCTAGGTCACTAACGAGTTTCTTGGACGGAGTATACAATTAGGTATGACATGACAACCAGTGCACGATATTTAGTACTTTACGCAAACAAAAAAGTAGCAGAACGTGTTGCTAAATCGTGTTATATCGACTTGTGAAATTTACGACGTTATTACACATACTTATTCTGTATTATTCTATGTTGTATATTTTCGTTCCAATAGCAACAACTGTATCTGTATTATTATAATAAATGTTGAATATAGCCAAGTTTATCTTGTTCGGCTCCAACATCGAGGCTGCGCTTACGATGTTCTTAGATTCGAAAAATACACTTTTCTATATCCAACACTTTAATCGCCTATTATCACCAAGAAACCGACCTGGCCTATTTTCTGAACACCCATCATCATGTCCTTGTGAATAATATGGAATACATACACGTGACCCAGCAGTTTTGGATTAACTCGGTTAATATTGAAAACGCAAGCCTGATTCCAAACAGGGTATTGTGTGGCGAACTTTCGTATTGTGTTTGGCCTCACGTATACCATTTATGTACATCTCCACTTTCACATATGGATCAACAAAAATACAATACAAGCATGACTATGTAAGTCGCTTGAAAAATCGTATTGCGAATACATAGAATACTATGTATTTTTAATTATATAGTATACTATTAAAATTGCCGAAGACAGGCTTTCATAATACTTATATATTTCTTGCATTAGTCAAGGTTTTTATAGCATCAGTTAAAATCATGGTATAAAAATCATCGGTTAAAATCATGATTTCAATTTACAGAAATCGAAATAATACAGTAATGTTTCTTTAATGTTATTTAAGTTCTACCCGCATTCCTGCCGTACTAATTTCTTTATTTGAAGAAAAAAACAGAATGATTGAAAATGTTTGACAAACTGCACGTTTTGAAATTACACATTCATCAGGACTGTACTGATTGTAATGTACGCATAAACAATTTGGCTTATGTCATACATGACAAAACACAACACGTGACGTCCGTGAATGGTTGGACTTACCACTAGTATGTATACGAGCCGCGCTTTGGGAACACGGGGCGTAAACCGTATAGACTGGATTTTGGTTAAGTGGAAACTTTCTTTAAACAAAGTTTCCATAAATAGCGGAAAGTGTCGTCCTTAATTAGCATGCTCAGACTGCACAGGCTAATCTATGTCGACAATTAACGCACTTGCATTAAACCATATTTTACCAGAGCGCGACTCTTTTATTATTATGTTTAAATTATCTAGAGTACGGTTGAAACTTATGGAGATCAATCAGGCCCTGATTCCCCGAACATTCTGACGTATGTTAAATACGATACGCTTAAAGTAGCTTTTTTTCAATAAAGTGTGTAAAAATGTATTGTGAGAATGTTACACGCTTTTAATAGTTGTATATGTCAACTAAACTCACAAAATACTTGTGTGTACAATATCACCAAAGTTAGAGAATTAATTCGAATTAATAAAATACTTTTAATCTACTTTGTGACGCAATGCCTTGCAATATTTTTATATTTGCGCAAATAATTATTCAATCTGACTTAAGATTTTGTTGAGAAATAGAGGCCTGGAGATAAATTACATGAGCACTGGTACCTACTGACTGCACCTAGCAACGAGGCACGTGGTCCGATCTTTCCTTTACCACGTCTAATACCATCTTGCCAGCCATTGGCTGGTAACAGGCCAAGATATGGATAACACCCTGATGCAGCTGCAATAATAACTTTTGTTTACAATATAAATTTATTTGGTAACAGGCGTTACACGTATCAACATTTTTTTTATTTTGCAATACAAAACGTAACTTGTTGAATAGTTTGCTTTTTATCCTTCCACTGAACATGTTTTTGTTTGTATACTGAGATGTTGCAAACATAGTCAGGAATCCAACACAAAACGTTGGCTATATAATGTTTATAATGTAATTTCTCTGTACAAAATACATGGTAGATTCAGCCTTCAATGTCAGATGCTTTTAATGTACATAGGATGTTAGTGTTTGTAGAGTGTTCTTGATCCTGTGTTTGGTGCTCTTGTAATGTGTCAGACGGTTTGGATATTGGTGATTTGCCATACATATTTGACATAGTGTTATATTGATGGTTCTCTTCTGCTGGTTCAGATAAAGTTTCACTTTTATATGTAGTTAAATCACTATTTCTGCAACATTTGAAACCTATGACCAATTACGTAAAACCACATTCTCGTCACTACATTATGCAAAATTTCCTATACAGAATAAACGACTGATCGGTTGGTACGATATCGATTGGCAAATTAGCTGTAGTATAATTAGATTTATGGCACACTTTTGTGCTGAATGTAACCATTATTAACTTAAATGTTTCCCTAATCATGCATATAAATGTTATGGGATGTGTTCTGTATTCTTAAATGAAGTGGTTATTCTTTAAAAGAGACGTATGCCATAAGTGAAAAGTATGTTTATATCTATATGACATTCATCACAAGCATTTTCAAACCCAAAAATCACAACAATTAGATTCATTTTGATTTTATTTACTAATTGGGATTCTTATTAGTAAACAAAAGTATCGTAAGTTTGCGTAAAACACCTCATGACGAATCAACGCTCCTTAACATAACACCACCTGTAATATAGCAATATATAGCAATATATAAATGACTGCACGAAAATCTTCTACTAATAAATAAGAGGCCAGAAATCACCACCCTCTTCAAAGACCTTAGAATAAAAAATACACTTAAAACCAAGAAGACATACTTCAGCGTTTAAATGTATATAGGCAATAACTGTTTCTTATGTCATAAAGAATTTCTAAATGAAGAATTATGTTGTTAGAAGTGATACATTCCATGTTATATTGAACGGTATTATACTATTGGGAAACTGTATATAACAAGTGCACTCTTTCAAAGGTGATAATTAATTTTAATACAAAAATATCGTCGGTTTCATATTTAACAAATTGTTAACACGTGTGATACGTTGTTGCATTGTATGTCTTGACGATTCGGTTTTTAGCGATCATTAATGTTTTACGAAGAACATTGTTCCAGCCAAAAAGTGATGTTTGTTTTTGTTTCTTTTAGAATTGTTGATGAAGATAACGCATAACTTGCTTGCGTTATGTTCAATATATCGAGGAAACATGGCCAGCTAAGATGGATTGAGCTCTGTTTTAGTTAAAAGGTATTGATTGAATCTTACATTATTCGTCAATAAAGACTCTGTTACATTACTGGACACGTATGACTTGCATTGAATGAGAGTTTTGTGGCATTATATTTATGGTCGATAATGTCTATGTTCTATAGCTAGACACGTACTCCTTGCCATGGTTGAATACAAAATTTGGAAAAACAACTCGATTTGACAAAAGCTATAAGAATGGACTATTTCCAAACAAAGTCGTTAAATGTTTTCCTTTAATATCGACCCCTAGGTGCAAAAATGTATCATGTTAAATTGAAAGAAAATGTCGCAAGGTAGCTTTTTGCACCAAAAGGGCTATATACAATACCAACACAATCAACTGATCCTAAATGGTTTCAACATGTACTCAAATACTTTATAATGTAATATGATAAAAATTTAAAAGACAATTAAACGGGAAGATGCATCTCCTTTTTTTTGATCGCCACTGCACTTGAAAACCGGAGGCTATGATATAACGCGTGGTCTATTGTAGAGCCTACACCTGACCGTGCAGCTTCTCTTGCAGCTTCAAAGGTTCAGACAATACATGTTCCCTTATGAATTGATCGTCCCTGCATCCCTAGACGAACTTTCCAGCCGTTTGACCTGCTTCTCCATTATGACACTTTGGAGACGGTACAAGGTGGAATCTCATGTGCATGTGGTTCTTTAGTAATTGAGTCTTGTTTGCAGTCAGAAGACGATCACCTGGTTAAGTCTGGATATATGATATGAGCCGTTCAGAAGGTCTTTAGTTCTGAACAGGCACTTGATGAAAGTGTTTATTTCTTCTCGACTGACTCTGTTCATCTCTTGGTCTTGGCCCGAACCCAGATTGTCCATTTTGTCTACATTATAATTTCGGTATTCCACAGTGAGAGGTGATCCAATGGAGTACTTCTTGTTATGTTGTGCAGCTGTGAGAAGAGGAAGATTGTTGGTTGTTGCTGCTTCCATGACTGCCGAATCGTCTGTTAGCAAGACTATCTGGGAGTCTTGGTCCACTTTGCTGCTGATGGTGTTTGCATCATGTATCAAGGCTTCCACCTCAGATCTGTAGTTTGTTAAAAGGATACTTGTTAGTATTGCCTCTGCATGCCAATGTCCGTCTTGGTGCTCGGGGGGGGGCAGACCGTCAGTGTATTTCATGGGCTCTACATATGTCGGCGGCTTATCCTTTGCTTTCTCAGAAAAAGCTTGATTTTATCAGTCGGTCGACGTCGATGCTGTTTACGCTTCTATGAGAACCTTACCTTCCTGATGTGCTTTTTAGCTTTTCATTAACTTCTTTTCTGTGATTGACGAATGCCAGTGTACTGTTCCATCTCTTTTCATAGAGATGATCTCACTGAACAGGTGATGATGAACAAAGCTTGGTCAAAAGTATGCTGGTATGTCAGATCATTTCACTTGATGTTAAAGACATCCCATGTGGCTGTATTGTAATTACGTCTTGCATAGAACAAAATCTAGACTTGGTGCCACAGAGAATAAGTAAGACTGGCGGATAGTCGTTTCCTATTAACTTCGGCCCAACAGTTCTTCTGATATTTCTGTGCACATGTTCTGTGCACAAGGTCAGGTATATGTCGTGGTAGAATGCTAGCGGCTGTTTTTCAATGTGAGCTGGTTAGAGATATCGCTTACGATTATCAGGTGTTTCTCGTCTTGCCATGCTTATATCTCCTCTCCACTCTTATGTCACTGTGTCATATCCCAAACTTTTGAACTGGCTGTTTATGTTCAGTTGTGGTTTGAGACACCTTGGTTATGTAGAGTCAGCTGTCCAGCCTCGTTATTCCGTCTTCAGGACTGGTATTTTTGCCAGGTATACCTCACAGTTGGCTCATAGCCAAAAGAACTCCCATATGAGCGAAGGACACTGGGAGCAAATGTTATCCATACCCTGGGGCTAGAGATAACAGCGCACCATTTGATGCCATAATGCTTCTGGCGTAGCCCATGCGTTTTATTTATATTGATGGTTATAGCGCCAGCCTTTCATCAACCCACAAATACGGATAGGAAAACTGCAAGTTGGTCCGGAGCTGTTTATTTGTATAGATAGGCCTGGTATCCCACAACTAGCCCCTATATTTAGCCGTCGTCCTCGTTTCCGCTACTTGGGGACCAGCTCGATTGGAGATGGTAGCCGCATTGCTTAATTTGGGGTAGCCTATCATCACTGAGATCAACCACATTAAATACGTTTTCTCGCACACTAGATAGCTCACAAGAATTAAACCCGAGGTAAACTCTATTACTAACCCGCTGATTTGTTTTTTTCTTACTTCACGTGTTCGCAACTTTGATAGTACATTAATATTTCCGTTGCAGTACTAAGTCATCGGTTTTACTTACAGTTCACACAGTTTGATTATTGTTTGTTTGTTGAGTACTATATGTAAGTCTGATAACAGCGGTCAGTTAACCATGATCTCAAACATTTCCATAGCAAGCTTGTCATAACTGAACTGTTAGCAAGGTAAAGGTACACATAGGTATGCCACAATCTTGCAAGTGACCATTTAAATCATCTGAATGGGTTATCAACTATGCAAGCCTCGTTTGGCTTCTGTACGGAAAGAGAGATGTGCGTCGCAACCGTTTAAACAGTAGCATTGTACGTGTACTTAAAATGTTCCTGCATAAAGCTCAGTGTCTACTCAATGAGTGCGAACCTACATTCCCTGTATAAACTGTGCGGAAGAATAATGAGCTCTGTAAGACCGTTGTCGAACTTGTCGATGTCTCTCAGTTGTACGGACGCCATGCCGACGAGGTGACGTCGAGCAAGTGGTGTGACGAGTACACCTGAAATGATTTATGCAGTTAGACGAGTAACAACCAAGCTAGTTGTGTAATAATATGTATTATGAGTTTAATATGTGATGAGAAGAGTAAACATGAAATGATTTATGTGATTAGTGATAATAAACCGAAAGCAAGTTTTGTAATACTATATGTAATCAGTTTTCTATGTGGAGAGACGAGTCCAGGCATCCGTGCGAGAGTAAACATACAGTTTCAATATGCTGTGACTTAATGGGATGAAATAAATTATAGTCAAAATGACATTCCTGTTAAGACTTATAAATCGTTCGAAAAATAAGCAGAAACACATTGTTAATGATTGTTTAAAGATAACATATAATGGATTGTCGGGATTGGAGCCTCAATCAGATAGACGTGTATGCATATCTCTTAGAAATGATTATTCTTGCAAATGATTATTAAGTGCACTCGAGGTTTGTGTGTGTGTTTTAATTTTATTCGCGTTGGTTGAAATACAACATGATGCATACTCTGGGACAACACTTTTTCGTGGGAATTGCTCAAATTTCCATTACAAGATAATACTTTAAACCATATGGAAGTAAAAAAGAAGTTGCCCCATTTTTCATAGGTCCCAAGGGCCCAATACATTGAATTACATACTTTTATGCATAAAAACATGCGAGAAAAAACACAATGTGCCTCAGTAGAACACATACTTGTCTTCAAGAAGCACTGTACGAAACGCTGCTTTTGTGAGAGAAAAGAAACAACAACAGACAAATCTAAGAATATCATTACAAAAACGGTCAAACTTTTAGTAAATGCGCAAGTTTAAGGTTTTCTTTTGCAGCCTAAAGGTCTTGGTTTGTGAGAATTTTTTTTCTTATACATGATTCCTTGCTTTACGGCATGGAGACTGTTTTGAGAGGGGAGCATAGTTCCCGTTAACCTCAAAATGTCAGAAATAAAGTGCGTAAAATGATCCTTAAAGCCGACAAATTTAACATTTGCCGAAGAAGTTTGTGTAATAATGATTTACTTTTGGCTTATAACAGATATCTTGAACAATCTGCGTTTCGATGACGCTTCATTATTGGCATTACTGCATGTGTGGGTCTATCAGAAACGTTCAAGGATGGAACTGCATAATACATACGGAGTACAGGTATGATATTAGAATATTTGCAAACACATACATACATCTTTCAACTCTATTTAATTAATGAATCATAGTTTTCATTCAGTTAACAGTATTTTACAATATTTATCAAGCGTTGAAGTTATAAAATCGTTGAATTAATAGATGGATACGTGAATGGCGATGAAATGTTTCGACTCCTGCCATTCTATTTTTTATAGTATTATCAAGCTCATCCTAAGTTATAAATATTACTATGTGTTCGTTTCAAAATCTTAAGTGAAATTCACGGGCGCTTTTGTATATATTATTTAAACCGGTTAACACGTAATTATCATACATGGTATCATTTCAAGTTAATGAAAATATGATTGACATAATTGAAAGCACCAATGTATTTTTTCAGAGTGAGTGGACGCGAGTCAGAAACTGCGATAAACTGGCATGTCATGTTCTAGAAACATACCTCAGGGTAACTCTGTATGTATATGATGGTGATATAGTTGGTATGTGTTATCAGTGTTATCATGCCATCTTATTCGGCAGCAAAGTTTTCTGTGTTGACATTTAGGGCAATAATATAAATTTAACATGTGTCTTTAGGCATGATCCATGGTTAATAAATAAACAGTTATAGTAATAGCAGTGTTTCTAGTAGTAGCCAATGGCTGGGCTTACACTATATAAAGCTTGTGTTGTCTACCTAGTCTATACGCGCACTATATTTAACATGCATTCTTTAATTTCTATTGACCAGGAAATTAAATGTATATCGAACGGGAAATACTAGTCAAATTAAAAAGGATATAATTATGTGGAGATGATTATGGCATTATAAAGAGGAAAACTGATTTGAAACGTTTTTTTAATTTACTAATGACTAAGTTAAAAGCAGTTAGTCAATGATTTAACAAAGATGTTTGTGACACAACCTCTTACCTGAACCTCAATGGCCGCTCCATCTTTTGGATCATCGGAGTAATATCCGAGATGGAGTTCTTTTTGTAAGAAAACTGGGCTCAGAAAATAATTACAGAATATAGACAATAAGACAAAAATGCGTGTTATGTTCTTTGTGATACATGCATATTTGGTCATTAGTGCCATAACACGGGTATGGAGACGCTCAGCAAGATTGGAACATGTGTTTTTCTCTTTTTGAGCAACAGTGGGTAAATCTGTGGGTGACTACATATAAAGTTCTTGATATCTATTTTAAAAAAGCAACTCAATTAAAAGCAAACAAAGACCATTCGGAAATAACTATTCACTTTTAATTATAGTATTTCAGCTTGTGTCAGCATATTTATGATATAAGTTTCAAATCAAGCAACATCAATGAATTAAATGTGATATTTACCCGTGATTCATTGATAGTTTTTGTTCTGTATTTAAATGTTCTTCCTGGAACCAAGAAAGCTTTCAAATAAGGATTAACTTCAGTGTTGCAAGGCAATCCGGCAATGCGGCGATCACCAGCCTGGAGAAAAGAAAGACGGGAATCACATCAGAGTGACTTCATTCTGTTAAAGGCATTGCTGGAACTGCAAGCATCTAAATCTCCACTCTCCATATAGAATTACTCTTAATTTGATATCCAATGGCAAATGTCAGCAAGATGTCACAGTCCCGTAAAATCCTTCAGCTTAAGTTAGGGAATTATGTTAAGTTATTTATGATCTATTTTCTTCAATTAAGACCAAATGCTTTCTGTTTCTATCCGAAATGAAAATGTTTTTCTTGAAGATCTGTGGGTTATCAATTGTCTTTGACAGTGCGCCTTTTATGTTGCAAATAGCATAGAGTTTTTTTGAAATGCACATGTGTTATGTTATAAGATAAATGTATTAAATGCAATCGGTTTCTCATATCTTGTATGTATCCACACTGATTAAATAAAACAACTTATATGTCCAAGACGAAACAAACGGAAATAAAATTATACGTTTGTGTAATCTATGTATGAGGTTTATACTACCGATTGTTTCTGCTGTTTTAGAATAACTATAACTTATCCCAAAACAGCGTTTTACCAAATATATTGTCTCCCCTAAAACAAAAGAACATATGTTAACAAATATGTAAACATTCAACGTATATTATAT
>VMBQ01000262.1:38496-69992 GCA_007657795.1 Dreissena rostriformis
ACTGGTTTTACCGATGTACTTGATACAACGCGCATATATTTTACTTATTCATTTGTAAAACATATGCCGAAAACCCCAATAACACAGTATATGCAACTGTTTGAACAATGTTAATTAAGCGAATGTATTGTCACACGCATAAGCTGCCATATTTGGACCAATGTTTTAAAAAAGTAGTATTTATATATTCAAAAAGCGCGCGACTTTACAATTTATGTATGCTTAACTGATGTCTAAGAATGTATACACCCTTACACATGTATTTGTATACGTTAAATATGACAGGGGAAATATAAGTGTTAATATAATCGTTTTGAAACAAGAGTAAGTCAATATGCACGAACACACCATCTTAACCAAATGCTTATTTTGCGATGTGCGTATTAGATCCAAATTAACCTCTATAATGGTGACGTTCAGTGCGTTGTATGTGAACTGTAGCTGCACTATCAGTTTGCCCGTGGGCTGGAGAGGGGCCGCATACATTGGGTCCATTATCTCCTCGAGATTAAGGTCAACCATCATGACGGACGTGTCTGGGTGCCCATTCCCCTGAGGTCGCTGTGGGGTCACACAAAAATACGCTTTAAATATAAACAAAGTGGTTCTTAAGTTACACCAGCAGTAGATAGACCTAATCCATTACAGATAACTGTTGCAATACTTGTATATGCATTATGTTAAAGGTGTTATAATGTCGAAATTTTCAAGTCATTTGATTCCGCAATTATTCAGAATGACATAAAATTGTTTACGTTCCTATGTAATTATCTTCTACACATATTTGAAGCTCTTTAAAGAATATTTGCATGATTAGAATTTTGCAGTCCTCAAGAGTGAAAGAGAGAAAGATCTTAAGCTTCGTGAGCTGAAACTTTTCAATTTCCTAAATTTGTAAGAATCGGTTTTGTTGTATATTATGTTATATAATTTTATGCTATGTAATATTTAAATTTCCCATTGTCAAATACACTTTAATCGAGAGAGTGGTATCAGTACATGTTTTGAATGTTTCGGTTTAAAGGCAACCCTAAAAGGATGTTATCTTCGAAATTCGTTATGCTTTGATGGCATGTGCTGTACTGAGGACGTTTTTGAAAAGATCTTCAGGTTGTGTTACAATATGTCTCGTCGTAGATTATCTGCAAACTAATTACGAGAAAAACAGCGGATTGGCTCTTTATTACAATTGAAAATAAGATTTTCTTTTAAAGATAATGACATGTTTGTCATATCTTGGAGCCGTCGACATTGCTTGATATCTAAGTCCGCAATGTAATACGAAATATTAATTGAACCTTAAGGTTTTATAAGGAAAATTAGAATAGTAAGCGAAATTGAGCGGAAAATTTAAAGTAAAGACCCCATTTATGTTAAGCGTGACGTTGATTCATATCTCTGAGTAAAATATAATATAATCGTATATGAAAATGATAGAAGAATATGGATGAAGACGAAATAAATAAGGGACATATATATACTTAGGAGTTCATGTTGGGAATGAAACAGCTGCATTTGCAGTTCGAATGAAATATATTTTACTTATGAAATACACAACTAAGTGAAATTATTAGTTTGCAAACAGCAATTTAGATACTTGTATTTGTTTTGGACACATGGTATTCAAGAACTGTGAAATAACTGCATTGAAATGAAAATAAAATTGTTTGAAGCGATTTTTTTTACTTTTATGTGAATTATTTAAGTATTTCACTCCTATATAAATGTTTATATAAATGATGTTTCCCAGCAAACATAGCATCATGGCAGCAGAGGTTCACAATTCTTTTGGCAATCAAATAAATATCTTGCAAATGCTAACCATTTTTAACAAAAAAAAAGTTTGTGTTTTAAATTTGTTTTTCAATAACCATTCTTGCCATGTTTGCACTAACCAATTTCGGTTTCTTCGGCTGTAAGGTTTGGCATGGTGGTGCCACGGGGTTTGGCGGGGATCCAAAGCGTGCATTGTGCTTACAACCAGGGATGACAAGGTCACTCGACAACCGTCGGGTCGACAACGACCTAACGGAAGGACGGTAAATAATATAATTGATAAAAGCGAATTTGTGTAGTTGTGAGTATATCCGTTTGTGCATGAGCATGACATTTGCTTATGTTCAAACTTCGTTGTGTGCACAAATTTGTGTTTATTTTCGCTTTTTATATTGTTTGTGTATGCATGCAAGAGATGGTGGATTGGTGCGTATATAGATGTACTCGTGTATATAGTTTAGAATTTGTAAAAGTATATGTAGTTTGATTTATACAATATGGTATTTAATATCTGGAACACATATGTAAAACAAACTTTCAAATAAAGAGTGTCAATCATTGCTGTCTCCCTCTCCAAGACTGGACCTCCTTGTTTTCGGCGGGAGCTCCTCCACAGCGTGTACATTTCGTCTATTCCACATTTTCAGAGTCAGAAAGGTCTGAAATTCAAATTAGCATTTGCATATTGAATTGTATATATGCCTTTTTTTTATCTTCATTACCCCAAAAGCACCCTGTATCCTGGATCGGTGGCCTATATGTACGATAAGTCTAAATGCACTTGATTGTGCTGATTTGTTTTCTTTGTTTTGAAGTAACACATGGTAGAATAATATTCGTTACTGAGTTATTATACGGTGGTTGTTTGTGTTACTGTCATATTGTTATGCAATATTCTTTATTTACTATATGATATATTTTTTTTGAAATACAAGTTGTGTCCGTGTGTTCTCGTGCACTTTCGATTTAGTGCATCTTGATTTCTGGGACATTTTGAAGTTGGAATGGTATTTATCATTCCGAAAATTGTAATAACGTCTCTTTTGTCTAAATGATTAATATTGATACCAAATCATTCTGCCATTTTCTATTACACGAGACACATTGGTCAAGCAACGCGTTATTAATGCAGTACATTCTATAGTGACACTTTATTACAGACATAAGAAAGATTGTTCACGATGGACAACACTATAAGTGCGAGTTTTGTTTTGTTCAAATTTTAATCCCTAATCTTCGATTCGTTTCATGAGTTAAATCAGTCTATATCGTTATCACAGAATGCTTAAATTCCAGATATATAGCGTACACGACAGCTAAGCGCCAGTGTTCGTTTTTAATATAAAAACTCCATTTATGATATAGTATTTTTCTCGATGTAAAATATACCTGGAATAGATGCTCACGTTGGTTGTGTAATGGATATGTTAATGAAGGACATTTAATTCATCACGGGTCTGCGTCTGAATTAGAGAACCATTCAAAATAAATCTGTTTCTTGGAAATCCCAAGTGTTTGTATCCAGATTAAACTGCCACCGGTAGAGTATACTCTACAGAACTGAGATGCACTGTTTTCTTAAGATTGTAAACTTCATATATTAAATATAAAATACATACAATACGTTGTTTTTTTTTTAATTTGAACGCTATATTTGTATATTTAAATGCAAAGAATGTTCGATTGCGATTATGCGAAATACAGTTTACTTAAAACTTTCCTATACCTAAGATGATTGCTTTATTACAAAATGAATGATTAATGGAATTTTAAACAAACCTCCAGTTGATGACTTCAATTCTTTACAATTAATTGCATTATACTTTATCGGCCCTTGAGTGCTAAAAACGGTGCAAATAGCGATGCATATAAATGCTTACAAGTTCCTTAATCTTTAAAACTATGGCAAACAACACGTTTTGATATCATAAAAAGTTTTTGGTAATGCATTTACAAAAATTGATTTGATCAGTTGTGTTTACAATTTTTGTTTGCAGTAAAAGAAAACAAAGATTACCGATTTACATTCCACATGGTTATTCATTAACTAAAAACCTTCTCAGACCACTCGATTCATGGGGACATATACATTCTATATTGTAGGATCTAATTATCGAAATTGCCATTGATTTATTTGTAAATGGAAGAAGGTATTGATTATCAGATAATATTTCTCTGTATAACATAGATATACATGTATAAGTTCAGATATTACGACTTGCGTTGTTTGTATCAATAGTATTAACAGAGAACCTGAAGCATAAATCTAATTCTATCTAAATGTTATGAATCATCCAATTAGCTTGAAGGATGCATGGCACTTTTCTGCTGCTAAAGCAGTTACGAAAAAGGAAACTTAACAAATATATTAAAAAAAAATTATATTAATCATGGTCTTATACACACGGTATATTTTCAACGACAAAATAACGTACCAGCTGATAATTCATCCGTATCGTCATATCGGCCAGAACTAGCATTGGAACATTTGCGGCTGATTTTGCTGCTACCAGAGCTACGTCTGGACGAACAGTCGCAAAGCACCGACGTTCATTTGCTACCTAAACTGCTTCCGGATCGACGGCGGTAGTTAGACGCGAGAGATGTCCGACGGCTGCTCAGACTACTTCCGGATTCCATACGGTAAGTTTCATAAGATGCTTTTGACGTTCTCCTGGAACTCATGCTTTCTGCACTGTATCGCCGAAGGTAGTCAGAGGCGTTGGACTGTCTTCGACTTCCGTAGTCATCAAATATCTAAGACACGAAGAATTTATTTTGCTCCTTCTTCTTGTTTCGCATTGGGCCCACTACTAAACTTTTCTTATCTTCGGCTTTTTCTGATTTTTTAACGCTAGCTGAAATGTAGACAAATGTGAGGATAATAAATAAATAACGTGAAAAAATTAAATAGAATTGCAACAACAATTGTGAACGTTTGTTTTAAATTACTATCCAATTACTCCGTCTGTAAAAATAGTTATTATATAAAATGAAGTGTTTGCTTATACAGGAATCGCAGATATAAATCGTTTAAATTAAACTCTAAAAGGTATTAATGTATTTATTCAAGTCTCTTATTCTAAGAATAAGACCATATTGACTTTGTTGCTAGCGAATTAATCCAGCGTTTTACGGCCTCCTCATCTGATATAACAAAAAACGGGAGACAATTTTAAGAGAGTTCCGATAGTTTCCGGGATGTAGAGTACATTTGTAAAAACATCAATTTAACGTATGATCTTGTTGATCTGAAAGTGCATTCCACAAAGAGATTAGTTTGTTGAGTGTAGTTATTAAATAACGAATATAATGTATTTACTTGTTACAAAACACGCGTAATAAATGATACACACGCGAATGTTATCGATTTAAACTGTGTTGTTGTACATCTGCATTACCAATTGTATTATGTAAATGACCCGATAACACATGTCTGATATTTTGTCTTAAAAAACAGTGTTATTAGCTCAATTATAAGTTTAATAGTATATGATTCCGAGTGTGTCCCCAAATTCCAATACAAACTCGACAAAAATTCAAAATGCAACTCCTGATTGTTTGCTTTCATCTCCCAATTTTCTCGTCAGTATTACAAAATTAAATACATCATTTATCGAGTACAAATTGAATAAAATACTCATTTTCTAAGTAGTCCTCAGTTAGGGAGAAATATTCAATAATTTTAGATGTTGTTCAGTGTTTACATTTCACACATATGGACCCAACTGGTCATGAAGACTGCAGTCTGCTGTCTGAGTGTGTTAATTGACGGAATGACGTGATATTAATTTCATTTTACTCAATCACACGAAAATATCTTTTATAAAAACGAAAAAGGTGATGAGCAACCATTAACTTATTACTTATTAAAATACAATCTTATTAATAATGTTATATTACCGCTTCAACCTTCGATATGATCACTTTAACTGCTTGGAGTTAACATAATATCCATTGACGATTAAAATTTGCATAACTCTGCTGTTAATCTACGTGCTTTGTGATAGATAGCTACAGGCGGGGTATAAAAGTATTGATAGACAACCGTATAAACCATACGTCTGCATACATTCAGAATTTGCCTAATTGAGTAAACTTACTCGCATGTCAAGGGCTGTTAAATAAGTCAACAACAACTTGATTTCTTTTAATTATTCTCGAACGATTGTATATAACTGTCAATTTTCTTGGTTCCCCGCTTTTTTTGAATTGCATATAACAAATTGTCATGTCGTTATTTATAAACTTAATGTTGCTGCATGCCTTGAGTTATAATTTGCGCTTATGTTTTTTTTTCCATTTTAATATATACAACATAATTATAAAGGTAAAGTAGTTTAAGTCCAAACTATAGAGCAATACAAACTAATTCGAACAGACATGATACTAAATTGATTAGTTTTTACTTACAAGCAAGAATTTCTGATCAATGTTTATAAAATAATAACAAATACATGTACCACCACGTACAGAAAAGAGGCATAACGAAAGAAAGTTGAAGTATGTTATTAGTTCAATAAAATAAGAAATTTGTCATATAACATCATTCAATATTATGTCAACGTGCAGTTGTCATTAAGCAATATGCAATTTAGCTACATGTAGGGACTTGCGAGCATTCCCTTCCATAGCGGGAAGCCCCCAATGGATTCTACAGCTTAAAATGTAACATGCTCATAGTCACTGTCGCCCGTAATTGATTTATGGTAGCTTAATTTCCGGTAGCTCTTTACTCCGCGAGATAAATAACGTCAACACTATAAAACGCAGACATGATAATATCGGTGCAAAACGGGAAGATGATATAACCGATATTGCATCCTGTGGTATATATAGAAACATTTGTTTTTGATGATCAGGGCAAATCAATATATAACCCAAATAACTTCAAACTCCGGCGCAAGCGTCAACAATGTGACGTTGGACATGGTTATGTGTGTCGTTTTTGTTGTAATTTTAAGTATTTAATAGCATTTTTTCTGCATTTCAAAAGAAGCGAATCAGCTATAACGGATGTATATCATTTTTTGCACAAATAAGACGTGAGTATCCAGACAGATTATACACCGAGTAAATGCATAAACATTCTTTAAAGTTCTAATTATTACAACGTTATGTGTTTACAAGCTCAATAGGCCACAACGGACTTTATTTCGCTGGCGTACGAATCTCGCTTCACTTTCGATTACAGCTTCGTCGAATGGCAAAACGTTAACGTTCTCGCCAAACAATGACGGCGTTTCGCTTTTGACGAATTAATAGCAACCCTTAAGCCTTTAAGATTCGCGGGATAAAAAGACGTCATTTTTCCACTTGTTGATAAAAACGTAGTATGGTCATGGATATTTATGAGTGAATATGCATACGTAGTAGGTTCATCGAGTAATGAAAGACAGGTCACGTGAGCGCAATATCCAATCAGCATGCAGCATTTTTTGTGAAAATGTAAACAAGCGTGTAATTATTGCTTGATGATCACAATGATATATTATCCATCGATTATTTTTTTGCCTAATGAAGTATATCTAACTTGAATGGTGATCGAACACACGATTATAAAGAAACTTCCGAGTTAAGCGCAGCGTTAAATCACCATCCTTTTATCAGATTATTCGAAACCTCAAGAAACCATAGTAACATTCAACATTGTCTAGATTTAATGTTGTTCGTTTAACGATATAATTAGGAAATATGTCCAGAAAATATAAGGAATAAAAGAGCAATTTATTCGAAAGTTAAAAATAAGAACGTACCAGCTGCCAAAAGGCATCGATAGCAAATGTTAACTCTTGCCTTTCGATTTTACACTACGATGTATGAGAGTAGTTTAGGTTAAACTATTAATAACAATGGTCTAAACGTACATATTGATTAACCGTTAAATTTAACAGAAAAGTAAACGTTAAAGATATTCGGTATTTATCCACACTGAATACACAATTCCGAAAAACAGTTGGTCTTTAAAGTCTTTTCCTTTTGTTCAAATGGCAATACGTGTTGTTGATTAAAGGGCCGTTGAAATTATATCGTAATCACTGATAAAAGGCGATGACCATATGTTTTTCTTCATGGGAATTTCAGATAATATTCTATGGTTCTATAGTCAATGTTTTATATATGACTTATTATAATTCAGTTATAATTATAGTAACTTCAAAGCGATAACATATGTTCCAAACTGAGATACTTTCCGGATGTTTGTCGAATTTTTGTTATCTCGTGTTGTATGAATGCATATCAATCGTTCTAAGGCAGCCATAACAGCTTTAATACGTGTCATCTTTAATATTGTACTGTATGTATTATCCGTATTATTTAGGCAACTGGTCACTAGCCCAGCATGTGGTAACCCACATTTCTCTCCTGTTAATGCTTCTAGAGATTCGTCGTTACTATATTTAATACAGATTGATTGTTTGATTAGTTTATTTCTCTTTGCATAATATTATTTTCTGAATTTGGCGATATTATACAAATCGAATTGCGACAAATACAAAACTTTTTTAGTAATTTAACTTAAAGCAAGATCAATATTTGCCGAAACGAAAATGTCATTACTCAATCGGGATTCAGTGCATTTTCAAAACCTCTCCTGGTATTTAATTTGGTGGCAAATATAACATGACACAGTTTTCCATGTGAAAAGTTACGAGATTTGTTGGATCATTCATCAATTATATGCAGTTTATCCCTACCAGGCTCACACAAGATGCACATTACACCATTTTTATTTACATTTGCACACGATGGATAATGCCCTAATAGATCCGGATAAGGACTCTTTCTTACAACATTTTTTGAGTGTTTTGACATACATCACCTGTCACCAACTGTCCGCCTCACAAAAGCAAACATGCGGAAGAATTGTAAGATTAAAACAAAACGTACACACATTTAAAACCCGTCCGCATGTCATTCCTGAGGGCGGTATGTTTCTATTTTAGGTTAATAAGTTTAATTTGTCTTCGCATTGCTAACACAATTCTTTTATGATCACTGTCTTCGTAAATTTCTCATTTGCTTGACTAGGTGGACTTTCATAATAAACTAGGTGAAATTACCAAAATGAAGGAGTGCAAAATCCAGTTAATTTAGAAATATTTGCTCAGCGGTAATGGCCCTTATAGGGAACATAAAGCCACATATTTCACTGACTTTTAATTGAACATATAAATAGGCGTTATTTGATTAATTTCAACACCATACATGTGTGATTTATTAAAATATATTCATATGAGATAGTTCATATAAGACCAAAACAATATCATCTTCTGATGTTTTTATGTGTGTGTCAATCAGTTGGAAATAAATATTTTATGGAATATTTTTGTATTCAAGTCCAATTAAGGCTTACAACAATATTTTGTGAGTACAAGCTTATTATAAAAACGCACGTTAAAAATTGAAATATCCTATAATATATCTTTCATTGTGTTACATTTTATTAACGGCATATGGTGCCGTATAAAAAGCTATTGAAAGCCTCAATGTGCAGACAAGCAAGTAATGAAAGCCTATGTTTGACGTGTGATATAAAGCAATACTTTTGATGTTGCCGTTTGCGAATATGATGCCAAGTGGTGTCACTCAATCAACAAATTTAAAAATTAACTTGGAAATATTGTTCAAACATTTTTGTTTATAATGAATTTAAGACAAATTTCGCATTTAACAGCAGTGTTAAAACTTACATCGGATAATGCATTATCGCAACATACACATCCAAAGGGTTTGTGCTTTGTTAATATAGTTCCCCTTTTTCTGCCAAACCATACATAGTTCCTTAAAACATATGTAGTTTATAATGTGCACGTTAAAATGCTTAGTGTTGTTCAGATAAGTAGCTTATCATGATTAACCAGCCTGTAATTGTCCAAATGTGATGTATATAATTGACCGTTTCACGTTCGACTATATAGTGTAGTACGGTGAAATTAAGGCATAGTATTTCAAAAACCACTTTATATTCAATAATGTTTCTTTCTTTATTCGGCAAATGTACACAAAAAATGCATGCATTTTATTCGTAGAAAAATTGATACATACGAACCAACATATTGCATGGCTAATTAAATGTAGCAAAAACTAGCTGACGCATCTACGATTTTATATAAACAAAGTTCGTTTGTCTATGTGTAACCTGTTTGACAGTGTCGTATTTGGAAAAGAAACAGCAAAATATTAAATATAATGAATACTCACAGGTTTTAACAAAAAAGTTCGAGAACAAAACTTAACGTGAACTAATTATTTTGCATAAGAAGGCCGTCAAGCTCTGGAGCATCAACTTTCTGATCGGCTAAACGCAATGTAAGTTAAATCTCATCGAATGGGGAATCGTTTTCTGTAATCGGTATTTTAGGAGAACAAGCGTTATAAATCATATAGTTGAAGCATAAGTTTACTTTTAAGAAAAGCACATTTTTTGAAACTAAATTGTATTTTTTAAAAAATATTTATAACAGTGTAATAATCAGATTAATATACATCACAGTTTTTTTCTTCTAATATTTGCTGACATGGATGATAAGTGACCTTTTTACTACATTATTGACACAATCTAAAAAATGTTTAATATGTTTAATTGAATACCATTAGATTTAAAATTATTTCCATTTTAACATCAATCAAATGCACTGAATTGTACACATGACGCTTATAAATACCTATTTCATTTTGTTAATCAATAGCGAGGTTTATTAACAACAATCGCCCGATTTTCACATACACTATTATCTGAAGTCTTTTGTCTTTTGTCTTTTGTTAAGGAATTTGAGATGACAAATATGACACATATGCAATGATGTGGACATGAATCACTATTGCTAAATGTATGAGCATTGTAAAAATAGTTTTAAACATTTTAAACGTAGTACAAACGTACTTTTACTCATTTCGAACAGCTATAACATAATCTGCTAAAAAAATGTAACACAATCTACATGGCTATTAGGACGTCATTAATATCAGGCATTTGCATATTCATAGTTTGTTTAACAGTAGGAGACAATTATGAAAAATAACGAGACGCATCCACAACACAAGTAATAAAATCGTCACATGTCAATACAAATCAAAAACGACCAAATATCATACACATACAATTCTCATCGTTGCTAAAAGCAGGAGCCATGCATCATTTCTTGGTATTAATTGAGTAGTTTACATGTATTTTTAACTTCAGGGTTTAAAAAAACTTTGAATGTTGCAAAGTATTCATAAAACAGGAAAATTAGTAAAAAGTCAACACAATATTTGATAATTAATTGTACAAGTTCATAGACAACAATATAATGTGTTTAAACTCTGTGTTCATGTTAAGTCAATTTAGAGCAAAACTGTTAGATTTATTTTGTAGACAAGATATCATTTAATAATAATTGTAATAATTCCGTAGTTATACCATGCGCTTCTCTACATGGTCGCTTATTTCAAACTGGTATAACAGTAGATGTTTACCTTTTTGAATTTGTTGATTTAATTACCTATCTCACATATATATCAATCTATATATCTCGTATGTATTTACAAGCCAAGGAAAACAATGCAATCTTGGGTGTAACCTTAAATACAAGAAAGTACGATTATCTTGTACCACTGTATAATATTCCATCACTTCTAACGAGCTATATAACCCACTTTATGACAAATTAGTGCTTTTGAGTTCAAAAGGCATCTATATTATTCACATTTAAAAATGTAACGCTTACATTTAATTTGGACAATTACGTGGGAATAGGCTTCTTTCATTTCTTGGGAAGGATTGTTTCAAGGACACATTCACAATAAAGGATCTTTCTACGCGGACTGAAAACCAATAAGTAACCAATCCTCAATCTCGCGAGGATTTTATGAACCAAATATCATCTATTATTTTCCAGCTCCATAAACCGTCTGAAGCGTTACAATTTATAACATATAATCCATCGTGTTTTCAAAAACAATTGGAAAATGTCATAATGGTCATGACGTAATTTTGCTGGTCTTGATGATGGGATGCCAGCAGTCGGTTGGGCGGTGCGGATGCTCTATGATGTCATACCAGTGATCGAGTTGCTCGCCGTGACTATTCCAGCCCAGTTCAACTTGAAAGAGAAAAAAAAAGAATACTTGTGAAAATCGCAAATTGACGAACCTCCTTTGGAACTCAGATCTACCCCTCGTCAAAAAGAATGACTTGCGAAATACGCAGTTTATATATTAACTTTAAAGTTAACGATTTCTTATTGTAATTGAAATCTGTATGATACTTTTACATTATTACCATTCAATATCCGTCCTAAATTGATCGATTTTACATCATGAATTTGAAAGAAACTTAGACGTGTTATTGTTCGATTATACATCATGAAATAACTAGTTTTGCGGGAGTTTAAATCACTACAACGGTCGAGTAATTAATTTAATGCAGTTTACGTAATCAAAGTAATTGTACAATGGTAAGTTTATGTTCTCCGAGATAGTGGTGTACATAATTAACAATCCCTTTAGTGTCACAAACAATCGTAAGGTGTGTAAATATCGTAAACACTCAAATATATCAGTATTTGAAATAAAACGTTTTTTCTTACGAAAGGGAGACTATCCATTTATATCGAATATAAGATATAATCACTAATAGGGTATTTATTTTTGGAATATTCGACTTTGTGTTCAACATGTGTGATATCACTGATAGACAGGTTCTTAACGTGCAATAAACTGCATACAAACTACATTTAAAGTTAAATAAAAGGCATACTGAATATTGCATAAAACACGTTCAACCTAAATAATGTACACTTATCATATGTTATTAGTATGAATTGGTACAACGCCATTGACTCGATGAACATTCTACTCTAATGAAGTAGACAACTAATAATTAAATCGCAGATGCCTTCAGGAGCATTCAATTATATGCCACATTGCTTGCTTAATCCGACATTATCAATGTGGTCTAAATGTCGCTTTTGCAGGGATAAAAATGGAAAATGTTACTGTTCATGTTAAGAACATCGTTACTTGATTTTTTGTCGAGGAATTGATGTTTTTTTTTCTGTCGAATAATCCGCCTTGAAAGAGCCATTCTAAAGACGTTCTTTGAAAGCTATGGGCAATTAAGTAATAAGTTACTTTGAACTCAGTCATTTCAACAAGATTGTATCCATTTGTCATTGCGCATATTTATTAATAGTATATAATTTGTATAATATCTGATATGAGTTATTTCATACCATATTGTATGAGCGAGTTCAGATAATTTAGCTAGTGCGCAAGCTTCAGCCTATGACTTGTGAAATTTACGACGTTATTACACATATTTAGTCTGTATTATGCTATGTTGTATATTTGCGTTCCGATAGCCACAACTGGAAGTGTGTTAATTATGGTAGATGTTGAATTAAGACACGTTTATCTTGTTCGGCTCCAACATCGCGGTCGCGCTTACAATGTTCTAAGCTTCGAACAATACAATTTTCTATATCCAACACTTTAATCGC
Organism: Dreissena rostriformis; assembly: GCA_007657795.1. Taxonomy (NCBI): domain Eukaryota; kingdom Metazoa; phylum Mollusca; class Bivalvia; order Myida; family Dreissenidae; genus Dreissena; species Dreissena rostriformis. The sequence goes on from VMBQ01000262.1 coordinate 51,759, forward strand.
CTATTATCATAAAGAAACCAACCAGGCCCATTTTCTGAACGCCCATCATCATGTCCTTGTGAATTATATGGAATCAAAACACGTTTTGGATTCTCTCGGTTAATATCGAAAACGCAAGCCTGATTCCAAACAGAGTCGTGTGACAAACAATATGGCTTATGATATAAATAACAAAACACAATAGGCAACTACCGTGAAATGTGGGACAAACCACTAGTATTTATACGATCCGCGCTTTTGGAAAACGGGGCTAAATACATGTGAGTAACGTATCTTTCCTGATTAGCCTGTGCAGTCCGCACAGGCAAATACGGGACCAGACTTTCCAAAACTTGTGGAGATCTATCAGGCCCTGATGTCCCGAATATTCTTACGTCTGTTTTAAAACGATAAGCTTCAACTAGCCTGTTTATTGCAAAAAAGTGTGTAAAATGTATTGTAAGAGTGTTACACGCTTTAAATAGTTTTATATGTGAACTAAACTCTCAAAAGATATGTGTGTGTACAATATCACCAAATTTAAAGAAGCAATTCGAATTAATAAAATGCTTTTAATATACTTTGTGACGCAATATCTTGCAATATTTTTATATTTGCGCTAGTTATTATTCAGTCAGACAATTTACATATTGGTGCCTTGAGATAAATAACATGAACACTGGTACTTACTGACCGCAACTAGCAACGAGACACGTAGTAGCGATCTTGCCTCTACCACGTTGAATACCATCTTGCCAGCCACTGGCTGGTAACAGCCCGAGATATGGATATCACCCTGATGCAGCTGCAAGTATAACTCTAGTTTAGAATTCAAATTTATTTGGTCATAGGCATTACACGTATCCACCTTTTATAGTTTAACCTTGCAATACAAACGTAACTTGTTGAAAAGTTTGGTTGTTTATTCTTCCACTGCACATTTTATAGTTTTGGTATTTGGATGTCGTAAACATGTTCATGAAGCCAACAAAAGATGTTGGCTACAAAATATTTACAATGTCATTTCTCAATACGAAATACACGGTAGATAAAGCCTTCAATATGATTGACAGGTGCTTTTAATGTTCATACGATGTTTGTGTTTGCTGAGTGTTCTTTACCCTGTGTCTAGTGCTCTTGCATGGGGTCAGACTGTTTGAAAATTGCTCATTTGCCATAAATATTTGACCTAGTGTTATGACTAATGGTTCTCTGCTGCTGGTGCAATTAGAGTTTAACTTTGTTCATATTTATTTAAAGCACGATTTCTGCAACATTTTAATCCTATGACCAATTACGTAAAATAACACTCTCGTCACTACGGTATGCAATATTACCTATACATAATAAACGACTAATCAGTTGGTACGATCTCGATTGGCAAATTGCTTATGTCATAAAGAAATTTCTAAATGAAGAGTTTTGTAGTTAGTAGTGTTATATTCCATGATATATTTGAACGGTATTATACTATTAGGAAATTGTAAATTACCAGTGCACTCTTTCAAACGTTATTTTAATGCAAAAATATCGTCGGTTTTATATTTAACAAATTGTTAACAAGTGTGGTATGTTTGACAATGCGGTTTGTGCTTTATTAATACTTTTTTTTTCTCTGATGGTAGTTTCTTGATCGATTTATTTTCAAGCTTCGTTTTATTTATTTTTAATAATATACGCGTGTATATATCACGCAGCCCCCATTTTTTTATCATTGTAGTTTTCATTTCGATAAATTATCACCTCAGTCTATACGGTTATTCTTTTTAGGTATAACAATCATTTTCATTTGCATTTTAGTATATTAGTCACATAAACAATCAAGTAGGTAATTTGGATCTTTTACACCCAATATTGCTGCTTCTTCCTGTAGGTGCGCGATGATGATCTCAAATATTAACTATATGATGCTATATTCTTAAATCTTTTTGTAAAAAGAAGGGATGTAGTTGATGCGTGTTAGTAATTTCATTTCATCGTGCCTCAAAAAGTTGTAACTCTGTTGCTCTGGTCTCCTTTCAACCATTGAGTAATAAAATAGTAATTAAATTGAATGCGTTTTAATTCCCTTTTATTACTGTTTAATTTTAGTTGCAATGCTATGAGGTTTAATTTTATTTACACTTATATGTATCATGAATATTGCTGGGCCAAGTGTGAGGTTGAGCGCTCTATAACCGGTTTAAACCCCCAATGCTTAGCATTGACCGTTCCAAGGCGGTGACCCCAGCTATATTCTACTATGTGTATATGTTGTTTCGTTTTGTGCCGTACTGTACCGTTTTGGCAATTGGTTCCTTGCCATAAATAAAGAGCCACAAAGGTGTGTATGATAGAATTGCAATACTGCTGCAGCTTCTGGAGTTTCGCTTCTTTATATTGTAGCTATCATTACTGTAAGCAAGACAATTTTGTTTTGAGAATTGTTGATAAAGATAAAGAATAACTTGCATGGATTATTTTATTTATGGTCGACTATGTCTATGTTGTAAAACTAGACACATACTCCTTATCATGGTTTAATACCAAATTTGGAAAAAAACAACTCGATATAACAACAGCTATGAGAATGGACTATTTTCAAACAAAGTCGTTAAGAAGGCAATGTTTTCCTTAAATATACAGTACCAACAAAATCTAATGATCATTACATGTTTTGAACATGTACTTAAATATCTTATAGTGTAATATAATTTGCATTTATAAGACAATTAAACGTGAAAATGAATCTTCTTCTTTTCGACCGCCGCTGCACTTGGGAACCGTAGACTATGATAAAACGCGTGGTCTTCTGACCGTTCAGCTTCTCCTGCAGCTCAATCGGGTCAGACAATACATTTTTTCCGTATTTTTCCGTATTGTTTGATCATCCCTGCATTCCTGGACGATCTGTCCAGCCGTTTGGCCTGCAATGATGACGCTTTGGAGACGGCACAAGGTGGAATCTCATGTACTTGTGGTGCTTAAGTACTTGTGTCCTGTTTGCAGTCGGAAGACGATCACCTGGATTAGTCTGGATAGATGATTTTAGCCGTTTAGAAGCTTTTTAGTGCTAAGCAGGCACAGTGAGAGCTTATCGACTTGAATACAAGTCTGCAGCATTTCTTGTTTTGTAATGCAACTTGAGACGAGGCAGTAAGTTTGCTATTGCTGCGTCCATGACTGACAAATCGTATGTTAATAAGACTATCTCGAAAGGCTTCCACCTCAGATCTGTAGTTTTTACAAAGGAGGCTTGTGAGTTTTGCGCTGCATGCCAATGTCCGTTTGGGTTATCCCTCTCCCTTCAATTGCCTCTGTTGCTGACCCATATGTGTATATGTTATCAATGCTTCTTACCTTTCTTCAAGCGTCAGGGCATTCTTGCTTGCGTCACTGTGCTCGTTTTTGATGATGAGATGAATGGCTATGGTAAAGATGGTGATATTTCTCTGTGTATTTTCTCAGGGGGTAGACCGTCAGTGCGGTTCATGGGCTCTACATCTGTTCGCGGCTGATCCTTTACTTTCTTATAAAAAGCTTGATTTTATTCAGTCTGTCGACTTCGATGCTGTTCACACTTCTATGAGAAACTGGCCTCCCCGATCTGCTTCTTAGCTTAGAATTAACTTATTTCTGTGATTAATGCCCGGGTACTTCCTATCTCTTTTAATTGCGTAGTCTCACTGAACAGGTGATGATGCACAAAGCCTAGTCCATAGCACGCTCGTTAGGCTGGGCAGCCGTTATCCAGAAGTTGGAGCCGTATTCCAGATGAGGCCTTACTGTGCATTGGTACGCCGTCGTGATCATCTTTTCATTTACTACTCATTGTGTTGATGCAAGCTTCCTCATGACGTTAAGTTTCCTTCTGTGTTTTACCACTGCGCATGATGCCGTTGATGAAGAGAACGAACAGGGTGGTTGAAAAAAACACCTCTTTTTGGGATCTCTTTGTTTTTCTACCGACACACGAGGTCTTCGGTTGTGAAGTTACGCACATTTATGCGCGTTGTTGTTTTGCCTGTCCTTTTGTTTTCTTTTTCTAGCGACCTTAGTAATGTGGTGTTGATCTTGTTTTCATTTGCTTGAGCCAAAGCATTTGAGGCCGCCCCTCCTTTCAATGTTCTTCCTTCTTTTTTTAAGGTTCTAGTCATTCAAGGCTTTGGTAAGTCTCGAGCTTGTTCTAATAGTTTTCCGCTTAATCTTCTTTCTTGAACAATGATGTTAAATGTGTTTAAGTCTCGCACTATGTTGTTGTTGATTTTCCATTCCTTGTGTGACAAGGTCTAATGTCAGTCTATTTCTCTGGATGCTCAGGCATCCCATTTGGCTTCATTGTAATTAACTCTTGGAGAGAAAAGGAGCTGGATTTGGTGCTGCCACAGAGAATAAGTAAGACTGGCCGATGGTCGCTTCCTCTTAACAGTGGCCCAACAGGTCTACTTATGTTTCTATGCACATCCTCGGTGTACATGGCTACGTATGGGTCGTGGTAGAATGGGAGCTGGCCAGAGCGTTTGCTGACGAGTATCAGGTGTTTCTCGGCTTGCCATGCTTCTATCTCCTCTCCGCTCTTGTCAATTATCTTGTCATATCCCAAACTCTGGGACTGGCTGTTGAAATGTCTACGGATGACCAAAGCCACTGTATTGCACCTGAATGGTGTCTTGTGATTGCATCTGTAATTTGGGCAACATTATTTTACTAGTTCTAGTGTGTAATCATTAGACGTGATGTTGGTGATGATGTACTCAGCTTCCTTATAGTAGTTCTCTTGCTTTTGCTTTGGTTCAGGATGTTTCTAACCAATGTCATCACACCTCTATTCTTCCTGGACGATCGCTGCTACACCCAAGAATTCCTCTGATATTTACGGGCTTCCCTACCTACTTGCAGGTGTGTCTCATGTATGCAGAAGATGTTGATAATGTATACACGCATAGCATTATTTAAAATTATCTTTTTATTTTGCACTCCTTATGCATTCAATTTATGCATGTTGATACTAAGTTAGTTTCTTTTTCTTTCTGGTTGTGGTGGGTTTTCGGCCAGTAGGTCTACTGACCCGTCACACCGCTCCACATGATGAGTTCAACAGATCTTCAGTAGCTGGGCGTGTACTCTATCGAAGCACGGAGTCTGTCACTGCACCTGCTTGGTGGAACTTCATTGTGCGATAAACGTTCTCGTTGTCTTCATTTCCCACTTTCATGTTCAGCTTTTCTTTGAGAATTGTAGAGTCAGCTGTGCAGGACTGGTATTTTTTGTCAGGGTTATCTCATTGTGGGCTCATAGCCAAAATAACTCCACTTTGGTCACAGGGCACTGGGAGCCAATTTGATCCATACCCTGGGGCTAGAGGTACTAGCGCACCTTTTGATCGCAGAGTCTTTTGTCGCGGTCCATATGTGGTATTTCCATCGATGATTATAGTTCCAACCTTTCATTAACCAACACATACGATAGGAAAACTGCAAGTTGGTCCGGAGCTGTTTTATTGTTCCAGAAGGCCTAGAATCCCAAAGCTAGCCAGTTTATTAAGCGGTCGACCCCGTTTCCGCTACCCGGAAATCAGCTGGGTTGGAGATGGTTGCCGCAATGCTTACTTTGGGGTATCCATAGCTGAGATCAACCACATTCAATACGTGTTCGCGCACACCGGGTAGCTCGCAAGAAATTAACCCGACGTAAACTCCATAAGCATTACTAACGCAATTTAATTGTTTTCTATTTTACTTGTTCACAACTTTGATAGTATTTTCGTTGCAGTACTATGTCATCGTTTTTACTTATATAGTACACACAATATGAAATCAAATGTTCTACCATATATGCTAGCCTCGTTTTTCTCGAGTACAGAAAAAGATATGTATATCGCATCCATTTAAACAGAAGCAGTGTACTTGAATATAAATGTTTCTGCATAAAACTCAGTGTCCAGTTAATGTGTGCGACCTATACATACCCTGAACACAATGTGGGTCGATGTCCCTCAGTTGTACGGACGCCATGCCGACGGGGTGACGTCGAGTTATATGATGCGAAGAGTAAACCTGAAATGATTTATTTGATTCGAATAGTTAACCTGAAGCTAGTTTTGTAATCAGTTATATATGTGGTGAGACAAGTCCAGTTTCAACCTGAGAGTTAACATACAGTTTCAATGTGCTGTGACTTTGGTTATTTGGTAGTTAGTTGCAAGAAACATTTAGTGATTTTAATGTGCAATCGGGGCCTGTGTGTGTGTTTTAATTTACTTCACGCGATGGTTGAAATTTAAAATGATTCATACCCTGGGACAAAAATCAGATATTAGAATTGTTTAGTTTTCCCTTACAAGATTATGATGTAACAAATATGGAAGTAAAGAAGAAGCTGTGCCACATTTGTTTACTTTTTATAGGTCCCGAGGGTCCAATACATTAAATTAAAAACGTAATACATCGAAATATGCGAGAAAAAACACAATGTGCCTCAGGAGAACACATAATTGTCTTCAAGAAGCACCGTACTAAACGTCGCTTATGTAAGAAAAAATCAACCACCGACAAACCGATTTAAATTATGTCATTAGAAAAACGGAGCTCTTGATTAGTGGTTTTTTAAATCATTCTTTGCTTTACAGCATGGAGACTGTTTTGAGAGGGGAGCATAGTTTCAGTTCACCTCAAAATTTCAGCTAGGTAGACATAATTACACAAAAATCAGTTAACTTTTTTGTATAATCTGACTGAAGAGTACGCAAGTCGGAAACTGCGATAAACTAACCTGTGATGTTCTAGAAAAATAAATCAGAGTTACTGCGTATTAATATGAGGGTGTAATACTCTGTAGGTGTTATCAGTGTTATTAGGCCATTCAATTTGGCAGCAAAGTGTTCTGTATTGACATATAGGCCAACAATATAAATTTAGCATGTGTCTTTAGGTTAATAAATTAACAGTTATAGTAAAAGCAGTTGTTCTAGTAATAGACAATGGCTGGGCTTATCTATATAAAGCGTGTGTTGTCTACCAAGTCTATACAAGCAATATATTTAACATGCATGATATAATTTCCATTGACCAGGAAATTAACTGTATATCAAACGGGAAATAATTGTCTGATTAAAAGGCAATATGTGGAGATGATTATGGCATTATAAAGGAACACTGATTTGAAACGTGTCTTAATTAACTTATGACAAATTTGAAAGCAGTTAGTCAATGCTTTAACAAAGATGTTTGTGACACGGCCTCTTACCTGGAACTCAATGGCCGCTTCCTGTATTAAATCATCGAGAGTAATTTCCGAGATGGAGAACTTTTTTAAGAAACTGGGTTCTGAAAATAATTATAGTATTAAGGAAATAAAATAAAAATGCGCGTTATGTTGTTTGTGATACATGCATATTTGGTCATAAGTGCCACAACACGGGTATAGAAACGCTCAGTAAGACTATAACATGTGTTTTTTTTCGTTATAAACCAACAATTTTAAATTAGTAGTTTGAGCGCAACAGTGGGAAAATCTTAAGCTGATTACATTTATCTCTATATATCTATAACAAAGCAACACAACAACAAGCAAACAAAGAGCATTGGGAAATAACTATTCACTTTTAATTATAATTGTTCAGCATGTTTCATCATGTTCATGATATGAGTTTCAAATCAAGCAAAATCAATGCATTTATGGTGATATTTACCCGCGATTTATTGATAGTTTTTGTTATGTATTTAAATGTTCTTCCTGGAACCAAGAAAGCTTTCACATACGTATTAACTTTAGTGTTGCTATGCAATCCGGCAATACGGAAATCACCAGCCCGGAGAAAAGAAAAATGTGGATCACGACTGTGTGACGTTATACTGTCAAAGGCTTTGCTGGAACTGCAAGCTTCCGCTATGTGTGCAAAATGTCCACTCTCGATTTAGGCTAACTCTCAATTTGATTGTCAATGGCAAATGTCAGCAAGATGTCACATTCCCGTTTAAGTGGGTGATTACGGTTAAGTTATTTATTATCTTTTTTATTCAATTAGGACCTAATGCTTTCTGTATTGCCCGAAATGAAAATGTTTTTCTTGAAGATCGGTTGGTGACCAAATGTGTTTGACAGATGGCCTTTTATGTTGCAAATAGCATAGTCGTCTCGAATTTGTTGCTCGTAAAAGCGATGATTGTGTTGAATAGTGAAGTGTGCACATGGTATGCTATAACATTACTGTATTTAATGCAATCGGTTTCTCACATCGTGCATGTATAACACTGATTAAATAAAACAAATTAGTTTTCCAAGACGAAACATACACTAATAAACTATACGTTTGTAAAATCTATGTATTATGTATTTACTACCAATTCGTTCTGTTATTTTAGGATGACTAAACCATTATATTTATATAAATAACCATAAAACCGTGTTTTACCAAATGTATTGTCTCACCTTAATTAGTAAATATATTAATAAGTATATTAACGAATGTGTTAACATACAAAGTATATAATAAATCTATAAAACTGCATCGACTTTTGACCGATGTACGTGATGCAACGCACATATATTTTAATTATGTTTCTGAAAACAAATGGTGAAACTGTTAAATAGGCAATCGTTTAACCAATGTCCATGAAGCGAATGTATTGTCACACGCATAACCTGACACATTTGGACAAATGACTATCAAAAGAAATATAATATATATTCAAATAACCCGCGACTTCACAATTTGGTGATGCTTGACTGATGTCTAAGTATAGAATTTGTTTTATTCATGGCATATGACAGGGATAATACAACTGTAACTATACTCGTTTTTATGTCAATATGCACAAACAAACCATGTTAACCAAATGATAATTTTGCAAGATGCATGTTTGATCAAAATTAACTGATTAATTCAAAGCAGCTAGCCTCCACAATGAAGACGTTTAGTGCGTTGTTGGTGAATTGAAGCTGCACCTTCATTTTGCCCCTGGGATGGAGAGGGACCGTTTACCGCGGGGCCATCATCTCCTCGAGATTGAGATCCCCCATCATGACGTGCATGTCGGTGAGCCCAATCCCCGGGGGTCGCTGTGGGTCAAACAAAACACGTTTTAAATATTAACAAAGTGGTTCTTAAGCTACCACAGCAGGAGATAAAAACCTAATATATTATAGAGAACGGTTGCAATACTTTTATATGTATTATGATAAAGGTTTTATAATGTATGTTGAAATGTTTAATTCATTTGATTCCGTAATTATTCGGAATGGTAGAAAATTGTTTCCGTGTAATTATCATATTCACATATTTTAAGCACTATAAAGAATGTTTGCATGATTAGAATTTGCAGATTGGCTAAACACAGCGGATAGGCTGTTTGTTACATTGATAATACGATGGCATGTGCTTTAATGAGGACGTTTTTCCTCTGAAAAGATCCGCAGTTTATGTAACATGATGTTTCGTCGTCGATTATCTGCAAACTAATTACGAGAAAACAGCGGATTAGCTCTTTATTACATTCGAAAATAAGTTTTTCTTTTAAAGATAATGACATTTTTGTCATATCTTGGAGCCGTCGACATTTCTTGATATCTCAGTCCGCAATGTTATACGAAATATTAATTGAACCCTAAGGTTGTATTAGGAAAATTAGAATAGTTAGCGAAATTGAGTGGAAATGTCAAAGTGAAGACACCATTTATCTAAAGCGCGACGTTGATAAATATCTGCGAGTTACATATAATATAATGATTGTAGAATATGGATGAAGACAAAATAAATAAGGGACTTACACATAAATATATACTTAGGAGTTTATGTTGGAAATGAAACAACTACGTTGGCAGTTCGAATGAAATGTATTTTACTTATGAAATACACAACTAAGTGAAATTACTAGTTTGTATACAGCAAATCAGATATTTTTCTTTGTTGTGGACACACGGTACTAAATTACTGTGATAAAACTGCATTGAAATGAAAATTGTGTGAAACGGTGTTTCTACTTGTATGTGAATTATTTGCACTACTATATGAATGTGTATGTCATCAGAGGTTCATAACGCTTCTGGCAAGCAAATAAATATCGTGAGTATGCTTAACATTTCTAACGAAAAAAGTTTGGGTTTGAATTTTATTCCATTAATCATCTCTGCCATTTTTTTCACTTATCAATTTCGGTTTCTTCCGCTGGTACTCTTGGTATGGTGGTGCCACTGGGTTTGGTGGGTGATCCAAAGCGTTCATTAAGCTTACAACCAGGGTTGACAAGGTCACTCGACGTCCGTCGGGTCGACAACGACCTAACAGAAGGGCGGAGAATAATATAATTGATAAAAGCGAATTAGTGTAGTTGTTAGTATATCCGTTTGTGCATGTATTCGCGCATGACATATGCGTAATTGCAAACTTCGTTTTGTGCACAAATGTGTGTATATATTTATTTCGTTGTGTATGCATGCAAGCGAAGGTGGATTGGTGGTTATATACATGTTTTTGTGTAAATAGTTAAGTATTTGAAAAAGAAATTATATTTATTTTATTGAATATAATATGACATTAAATATCTGGAACACATACCTAGAACCAACTTCCAAATGAAGAGTGTTAAACTTCTTAAATGCAAATGTACATAAAACATTGATGTATAAGTAACGAGGATGTTTTGGGGGCACTATAGTATACGGTGTAGAATAGTTCGTAGAACAAACCGAAACAAAATTGCAAAAGTAACAAACCTGTTGGCTATTAAACTGTCAAAAGCAGTACAAAATAATTGCGTCGCAAATCTATTTTTAGTGTATATGACTGAGTTTACATGATTTTGTATTAACCACCACCTGACTCAAATGCGCACTATGTACTATAAATATATACAGTAACTATTGATTAATTATTTATAGAGTGTCAATCAACACTAAGAGATTTTAGTTCTCCTCACCTTGCAATTATTTTGAGTGTTGGGTAAGTACAATACAATCGAGTTATCAAAGATAAATCAAATGTGTGAATCGATTAGTCCCTGTTTTAACGATTTTCTCACCAATNAAAAAAAAAAAAAAAAAATTGCGCCCGCAGCAACAATTTTGCTTCGCACATATTCGTTAAATGATTAAGTTTAATTTAGTCTACGTTTTTTACGACAAAGATTGTTATAACGCTTTGCGTTATAAGATTGGTTTATGGTAAAAAAAAGGCGTTCGTCTGTCTTGTCGTGTCGGCAAGAGACACTAATTGAAACGTATTTTTTTCCTCCTGTGGCAATGAGTCATCGCATCACAGATGATTTTAGTTATGTATTTATCTCAGCCGCATCTTCATTCGGATGTGAAATGTCGCCGGAATACATCCATTCGGTAAAAATCTGTAAGTAACTTGGCGGTATCAGGGTATCGATAGAATTAAACTACCGAACATTAAGTGATTAACACACAACCGTGTCGCAGGTGAACTGGAACAAACAATTGACTCCAATGCGTTCAAGTGTTTATGGCAAAGTCCAATTTGTGCATTATGCCCAACAACATGAAGTTTACATAAGTGCGAAAGTAAAGAAATTTTCTGGACCTCAACAACTTTACTGTGATTTGATTGACTGGGCGCAAAGTACTGCGCTCGGATGGTCAGCTGACCTTGTTGAGGACAGTGGCTAGCAAGTGCTAAAATCTCATAAGACTTTTTAGCAATGCTTTATGATATGTTAGTTTAAACCTATTTATTTAAGCTCGATTACATCGAAAGCCGGAGGCTTATATAAACGCTCTCGAGTCCGTTTCCTGAGACTAGAACCAGTACTTGGCGTCTTTGCGGGAGATCAAAGGAACGCTCCCAGTGGGGTTCGAACCCATGACCTCCCGATCGCTAGGCGGACACAATATCCACTACGCCACGGCGATCTTATGATATGTTGATCTCTGCCATTCAAGACTTAAAGATGCGGGTTGTCATTGTTATGGAACGGCGTTTAGACAATACCGGGCTGGCCAAGATGGGATTTATACAATACCGGGACAGCCAAGACGGGGGTCTTGATGGGTTCTAGATGAAATCGGAAATGTTGTCGAGTTCTGCACGAATATAACAGCATAAGAAGACCGCGAGGCTAAGAAAAAATATCATTGAATTGTATCTGTATTTAAACAAGAATAACTCCAGTGTTATCAATTTACTAGAGACTTGAGTTTTGGTATTAGTAGAAATACTTCATCATGTTGCAAGTATATTAAACAACTTCCAAAATTACAAAGACTACAATTTACTCAAATTAGACACATTATGTGAAATATATGTGCTATTTTAAAATATAGGGCTACTACTAGTCACATATATACTTGGTTTTGTTTAAAAAGCATGTATTTTATTTTTAAATACAAAACCTTTACTACCCATTTCTTATTGATCTATCGTTCGGAAGTTAAGGTAATTTGAACTTTAACAAACATAAAAATTCTCATTTCTAATTTAAAAATTTCCAAACTAACAAAAGTAATGCATTCGAAAATTGTATACTACCATAAACTATGATATTTAGAACTGGTACAATTTCAAGATATTTCGTATGCTTGATGTTTATTGTATTATTTATTGTTTCGTGTAATTTAATTTTCTTATACAGAAGACGGAGCTTCTAATATAACTTTGAAAGTGAAACTACAGTGTACCATAATAACATTCAATAGTAACTAATGGTGTGAATAAGCAGAACAACTTTTGGAGAATATTTTGTTTACTTAAAAAAACAACAACATTGGATTAGAGTTAAAACACAGTTATTACTACTCAGTGATATTGTGCTGGTATTTTGCAGATATCGTGCATTTATTTGACAAAAAAAAACAATTTGCGCAAGCATTATATGTTTTGTTTTCGCTTTTCGCTCGTCTGTGATGTTTAAAAAAATAGAATAAAAATCAATTTATTTGTATTTCGCTCGCTCGCTCCATTTTTGAGGGCTTAAATCCGTAGAACAAATCTTCGATTTGTTGTGGCCTAATATGCACATTTCCAAAGCAATTAGGTTACTCGTAATACTAAATATGTTTGATAGTTTTACCATACAAGCAGGATTCCATTGACAGCAGAAAATAGTTGAAACCAACATTAATAAAACATGAAACTTACAGATCTGACTAGAATATATAATTCTTCTTTTTTTTTTTAAATACCTTCCGGAATAAATATTGCACTTGGACGTCGAATTTCGGCGAGCTAATGGCTGCCTCGGTATGGGCGGGGCTTACGTCTGGTCTTCTCCTGCTCTTTGCCGTCGCCTTCTTCAAGACCGGACCTTCTTGTTTCAGGCGGGAGCTCCTCCTCCAGCGTGTACATTTCGTCCATTTCCAAATTTACAGAGTTAGAAAGGTCTGAAATTCAAATAATGCTTTGCATATTGAATTGTATATATACTTTTGGTTGTTTGTTTTTAACATTACCCCAAAAGCGCCATGTAGCTTGGGTCGGTTGCCAATATGTACAATAAATCTACATGTACTTGATTTTGCTGATTTGTTTTCTTTGTTCTGAAGTAACACATGGTAGCAATTAACTTTGTTGGTGAGTTAATATACGGTGGGTGTTTGTGCTACTGTCCTATTTTTGCAATATGCTTTATTTACTTTATGATATTTTCTTTTTTGAATTTCAAATATTGTCCATGTGTCCGCGTGCACGTCCGAGTTAGAGTTTCAATTTTTCTACATAGTTATGCGGCAACTTGATTTTTGGGACAGATTGAAGTAAGAATGGTATATATCATACCAAACATGGAAACAACTCTTTTTTAAAATAATAAATCTTGATACCAAATCATTCTGCCATTTCTATTAACTGCTCCACATCCGTCATGCTTCGCGTTATTCGTTCAGTAAAATCGTTAATTACACGTTATTATAAACATACGAAAGATTTGTTCACGATGGGCAATACCAACATAACGTGATTTGTTATTTTCGAAATGTAATCCCTAATCTTTGTAAGGATTTGTGGTTTAATTACATCTAAATCGTATTCGCAGGATGCTGAAATGCCAGATATAAAGCGTACACGACAGGTTAGCGCAAGTGTTCGTTTTTTTTAAATATAAAAACTACTTATGAATAATATTATATTTCCAGATGTAAAATCTTTCTAGAATAGATGCACAATTTGTTTATCTAAATGTTTGTATGCAACAAAAATGTATGCACAACAGGTTTTCGTCTGAATTAAAGAGATATTCAAAATTAATCATTTTCTTAGAAATCCCAAGAGTATATATCCAGATTAAACTGCAAATACAGAACTGAAATGCTCTGATTTCTTTAGATTTCAAACTGCATATTAAATATCAAAGACATACGATCAGGGTTTTTTATTAGAAAGCTACATTTGTACATTTCAATTCAAAGTATGTTGCAATTATGCGAAATACAGTGTACTTCATAATTTCCTATGCCTAATAGGATGGCTGTTTTTGCAAAATGAATGCTGATTGGAATTTTAAACAAACCTCATGTTGATGACTTCAATTCTCTACAGTTAATTGTATTAGATTTTATCGGCCCTTGAGTGTTACAAACGGTGAAAATAGCGATGCATATAAACGTTTACAAGTTCCTTTATTTTTTTTAACAATGACCAACAACGCGTTTCGATTTCAAAACAGGTTAATGGTAGTGTATTGAAAAATATGTATTGCATACGTTGTGTTTTACATCTTTGTTTGCATTAAAAGGAAACCATAACTACCGATTCTCATTCGACATGGTTATTTATTAACTAAACATCTCACCAAACAACTCGATTCAGGTGGGGCGGGACAAATTCTATATTGTAGGATGTAATTAACAAAATTGGCATTAATCTATTTGTAAATGGAAGAACGTATTATTTTCGAATAATGATTCTCTTTATAAAATAGATATACATGTATATGTTAAGATTGTATGGCTTGCGTTTTATGCATCAATAGTATTAACAGATAAATTAAACATACAGTGCGTGCAACCTAGTCTATTTAAATGTTAACGGTAATCCAATTAGCTCGAAGGATGCATGGACTTTTTCGATGGCTAAAGTATTCACGAAACAAAGCAAATATACCATATATTAAAAGGCCTTTATATAAATCATTGTGTATATACAGGCTATATTTTCAACGACCAGGTAACGTACCAGCTAATAATTAATCTGTGTCGTCATACCTGCCAGAACTAGCGTTTGAACCTTTACGGCTGCTTTTGCTGCTTCCAGAGCTACATCTGATCGTACAGTCCGACAGAAACGTCGCTCGTCTGCTAAACAAACTGCTTTCGGATCTACGTCGGTCGCTGGACGCGAGCTATGTCTGACGGCTGCTCAGACTCCTTCCGGAACCCATGCGGTCTGTTTCATTAGATGCTATTGACGTTCTCCTCACCTGGAACTCATGCTTTATGCACTGCATGTAGTCAGAGGCGTAAGACTGTCTTCGACTTCCGTAGTCAACAAATATCTGAGGGACAACGAATTTTGTTTGCCCCTGCTTCTTGTTTTGCATTGGACCCGTTACAAAACGTTTCTTATCTTCGGCTTTTTCTGATTTTCTAACGCCAGCTGAAATGTAGAATAATTTGATGTTAAACAATAAATAACATGCGAAAATGAAAAAGAATTACAAGAATAATCCTTAAATATGTTTTAATTATTTTCCCATTTTTCCGTCTGTCAATGCCTATAAATGGTAATTATATAAAATGAGGTGTTTGCATTTACAGTCATCGCAGATATAAAACCGTTAAAATTACACTATAAAAAGTATTAATGTATTAATTCACATTCTTTACGTCTTAGAATCAGACCATATTGACTTTGTTGCTAGCGAATGAATCGAGCGTTTTATGGCTTCCTGGATCTATTACAAATTACTGGAGACAATTTTAGGAGAGTTCAAATATTTCCTGGATGTAGAGTACATTTGTCAAAACATCGATTTTACGGATGAGCTTGTTGTCCTAAAAGTGCATTCCGGACAGAGATGAGTTTGTTAAGAGTAGTAATTAAATACCAAATATAATGTATTCGCTTATTACACATTACGCGTGATAAATGATAAACACGCGAATGTTATCGATTTTAACTGTGTTATTGTAAATCTGCATTACCAATTGTATTATGTAACTGCCATGGCAACGACCCGATAACACATGTCTGATATTTTGTGATAAAAGAAAGTGTTATTAAGACACTGACCGATAACACAAAATAACTCCATTATAAGTTTAATAGTTTATGATTCCGCGTTTGTCCCCAAATTTCCAATACAAACTCGACAAAAAATCAAAATGCAACTCCTGATTGTTTGCTTTTTCCATCCCAATTTTCTCGACAGTTATCGTCAGTATTAAAGTATTAAATACATCATTTATTGAGTAAACATTCAATAAAATACTCATTTACTAAGTAGTCCTCAGTTTGGAAGAATTATTTAATAGATTTTGTTGAGTGATTACATTTCACACATATGTACCCAACTGTTCATGCAGACTGCAGTCTGCTGTCTGAGTGTGTTAATTGACAGAATGACGTGATATTATTTTCATTTAACTCAATCACACGACAAGTTACACGTGTGTGTAAATTGAATAAATAATTCTTAACATGTAATTATTTATGTCTGTATCTAGAACTATTTCGTATGTTAAATAGGCATAAATCCATGTAGATGCCACCAGATTGTCTTATTTGCATATTGGGTAAATCGCTTAATTTATTTTACTTACTGTGTTACTATATTTGGAAAAAGTGTGCATTTTGTTTCAGAAAAATTACATACTAAATAGAATACATGGGTATTGTCTTATGATAACAGATTGATATCGAATGAATATTGGCAGGAAAGCCTCGTCTTCACTATGCCGGTATCAATCTGTTATCATAGGACAGTAACCATGTTCTCTTTATTTACAAGATATCATGATGAATCCAAGCAGAAGATGGATCAACATGTCAACAAATAAACAGACGGGCGATTGGATATTGGCATGCACAATCACCTTCTTAATGCGGGATAGTGCACGCATATGGGTCATAGTTCATGAATGTGTGTTCTAATTCTTAAACCGCATTTTAAGTGTTTTCTCCTTAAATATTCCACGTCTTAAAACAAAGCTTATTCCGTTTTGTCAGGTCGATATTTATCTACTACAAAATAATATCCATTAAGTTATTAAAACACGTATATAGCAACCATGTTTTTTTCAGGACATGCTGCCAATGGAATTCAAACTTACTTCTACACAATTTTCTGACTTCTTCCGACTTTCACTACGCTCCAGTCCTTTTATAGAAAGGGCGCGTGCCTAACTCAGTACATCATGTACATTTCTTTTATGAAGAAGTTACTCATACTTATGATTAAGCCGCGTCCGCTTAACACGTCACAGGGATTTTTTTTATAATTATTCAAATAGTTTACTTAGCTTTAAAATAAAACGCAAAAGGTGATAAGCAACCATTAACTAATTACTTATTAAAATACAATCTTATTAATAATGATATAATACCGGTTTAACTGCGATATGATCACTTTTACTGCCTGAAGTCAACATAATATCCATTGACGATTAAAATGTGCATAACTTTGCTGTAAATCTGCGTGCTTTGTGAAAGATAGGTACAGGCGGAGGTATAAAAGAAATGATTGACAACCGTATAAACCATACAACAAATTATTTGCATACATTCTATTTGCCTTATTTCGTAAACTTACTCGCAGGTCAAGGGCTGTTTAATAAGTCAACAATAGATAGATTTCTTTTAATTAGTCTCGAACGATTGTAAAAACTGTAAATTTTCTTGGATCTCCGCTTTTTTTTAAATTGCATATAACAAATTGTCATGTCGTAATTTATAAACTTAATGTTGCTCCATGCCTTGAATTATAATTTGCGCTTAAGGTTTTCATTTTGTTGAACTTTCCATTTAAATACATAAACCATAATTACAAAGGTAAATTATTTTTTTTTAGTACAAACTATAAAGCAATACAAACTTATTCGAACAAACATGATACTAAGTTGATACGTTTTTACTTACAAGTAAAAAAATCTGATCAATGTTCATCAAATAACAACAAATATATGTACCACCACGTACAGGAAAGAAGCATAAAGGAAACAAACTGAAATGTGTTACTAAGTATTAGTTCAATAAAATAAGCATTGGTCATATAACAGCATTCAATATTATGTCAACGTGCAGTTGTCATTAAGCAATATGCAATTCAGCCACATGAAGGGACTTGCGAACATTCCCTTCCATAGCGGGAAGCCCCCCCCCCCCCA
>VMBQ01000262.1:71083-134856 GCA_007657795.1 Dreissena rostriformis
GGTTATGGGGCCATGCATAGTTGAGATTGACCCTAATGTCATAAGAGAAGTTCAGTATCAATTTGAAGTGAATCCGTGTAGAAATGAAAAAAATATAGTAAATGGAAATTTTTGGTGGGTGTGGCCTATGTGGGCGGGGCACCCCAGGGTTGGGAATGGGGCCATGCATGGTTGAGATTGACCGTATTGTCATAAGAGAGGTCCAGTATCAATTTGAAGTGAATCGGTGTAGAAATAAAGAAGTAAATGTAAAATAACCTAAAAATGAGTGATAATTTCTGACCCGGCCCCACCCCAACCCCCATAACTTTTGACCCAGGGGTCAGATCAAAATTCCAAATAGTGCAGGGTCGCACATATGCTCATAGCTACCATGTTTGTAAGTTTCAAGATTCTAGTGCTTATAGTGTAGGAGGAGTTATTGGCCAGGACGGACAGACAGACAGACGGACGGACGGCGGAGATAACCACAATATCCCCAACTTTTTTTTAAAAAAGTGTGGGGATAAATACTAAATGAAAAATGAAATAAAAACATATGGTCACCGGTCTGGTTTTGATTTAATCACCGTTATATAACATGTACTTTTTCATTAAAACTGAAAAATCTCTAATTGCATAAAAATGATTAATAACCTATGAAATTGGCAACATGTAGACATTATATAAGCTTAGATACATCATATACCATTTAATTAAACCACAAACTACCTAAAAAATGGAGAACACAAGTTAAATTTTAAGAAATTTAATTTTTATAATATTTATGTCACCCAAAAAAACGCCTTTTTTTACTAATTTAACCACAAAAATGAAATTAAAAAAAAGTTCTATCTAATAACTTTCTGCGAAACTGCTCAAATACTTTCATCTACGTATTGTTATCATAAAACAAAACTAAAAAAGGGGGTCACTGCACTTTTTACAGAGATTTTGTATTTTAACTATCGCTACCGTCTATGTAATTTTTCATAAAATATAGCAATTTGGCTAAACCCAAGTAGCGGTACATAGATTGCTAGAAATATGCATAAACCTAAGACATTGTTTATAATCCTAATTGGGATCTCAACAGCTTACCAAAAAACAACAATAATAATACACTATTAAATCACAAACATAAGACAATACGGTATCAAACTCGTTAATCATCAATAACTTACAGGGACTTTTTAATAGATTTCGGTATGTTTTGAAGTAAGTGATAAATGCTTTGAATTGATAAATGTAAACAACAGATCGAAAGAACCCCAATATAGAACAAAAATTATATAAAAGAAAAAAAAAAGTAAAAAAAAAGTTAGCCGAACCAGGCATCGAACCACTGACCTGTGTTTTATGAACCCACTCTGTAATATGTGATCATTCTGATAACAAAAATATTGGGTTGTGATAATAGCGAATCGGTGTTGCTATAAATATATCGTCGGTTAAATAAACTGCCGCAACACCCCTTAAAAGTAAAATATTTATTTTAAAGTGCATAGAACTAATCCGAAACGTATTTCGAATTGTGTATTTGCAATTTATAATTTGAAACTTCAAGAGGAATAAAATAATCACTCCGAGCAGTCATTCAAATTCGTAAAACGTTTTAAAAAGTGTAGTTTAAAATAAATTTGGTTAAAGGGATGGAAAAAAAACAGAAAATGGAAGTGCATATCGTTGTCATTTTATTATTATAAGCATTGGATTAAAGTTTTCAATGAGGTAAGAGTGTTGTTTACTAAATGTTGATGTTGAATGACTCCTGTTAAACTTAAAGCTCAACTAGTTTTATCAATCTAATCAACAGTACAGTTAAACTTTCAGTTGCAATCGATATTGTTTCATTATTTCAATTGTGTGCTACGTTTAATTATCATTTTAATTATTTCGTTGATGTGTGGCTTAATTGTATTAATCACTGTTGGATAAGACTGAATGTAGACGTCATTTTGTACAGTTCACATTTGACGTCGCGCGATCCGATTCTTTCCAGACATAAAAAATCGACCCGGAGGGCAAATATAATTTATATTGGCCCGCTAGATACGAAAAACGGCCCGCTCGTGACGTCATTTTGTTACTATATATCGTAACACTATGTAATATATAAATATAACTTATTATAATTCAGTTATAATTCTCGTAACTTCAAAGCGATGAAATGTGTTCCAAACTGCGATACATTCCGAATATTTGTTGCATTTGTATTATTTCGTGTTGTATAAAAGCAAATCGATCGTTCTTAGGCGGCCATAACAGCTTTAATACGTGTCATCTTTAATATTGTACTGCATGTATTATCCGTATAATTTATTCAACTGGACACTAGCCCAGCATGTGGTAACACACATTTCTCTCTTGTTAATGCTTCTAGAGTTTCATTATTTCTATATTTCATGCCAGATGGATTGTTTTTTAACAAATTAAATTGCGACAAATACGAAACTTTGTTATTAATTTAACTTAAAGCAATATCAATGTTCGCTCCAACGACAATTTCATTACTTAATCGGGATTCAATGCATTTTCAACACCTATCCTTGTACTTAATTTGGTGGCAAATATTACATGACGCATTTTCCCATGTGAAAAGTTAGGAGATCTGTTTGATCATTCATCAATAAGATGCAATTAATCCCTACCATGCTTACACAAGATGCACTTTACACCATTTTAATTTACATCTGCACACGATGGAAAATGCAATAATAGGTCCGGATAAGGACTCTTTACAACAACATGTGTTTCAGTGTTTTGACATACATCATATGTCACCAACTGTCCGCCTCGAAAACGGGAAACATGCGGAAGATTTGTAAGATTAAAACAAAACATTTAAAACCCGTCCGCATGTCATTCCTGAGGGCGGTATGTTTCTATTTTAGGTAAATCAGTTAAATGTGTCTTTGCATTGCCAATACAATTCATGTACGATCACTGTCTTCGTAAATTTCTCATATGCTTGACTAGGTGCACTTTCATAATAAACTATGTGAGCTGTTAATGTCATGATTACCAACATTTATGGAGTGCAAAATCCAGTTTATTAAGATGTGTATTTGCTCAGCGGTAATGGCTGTCAGAGTGAATATAAAGCCACATATTTCAATGACTGTTAATTGAACATTTTAAATAGGCGTTATTTGATTAATTTAAACACCATACATGTGTGATTTATTAAAATGCATTCATATCAGATAGTTCATTCTAATAAGACCAAAACAATAACATCTTCTGATTTTTTTTTATTTGTGTGTCAATCAGTTGGAAATAAATATTTTACGCAATATTATTGTATTCCAGTCCAATTAAGGCTTACCACAATATTCTGTAAATGAAACCTTATAATAAACACTCACGTTAAAAATTAAAATATCTTACGTCATGGTGTAAAATTTTATAAACATCATTTGGTGCCGTATATACAGTTATTTTAAGCCTCAATGCGCAGACAAGCACGTAATGAAAGCCTATGTTTTACGTGTTATATAAAGCAATACTTTTGATGTTGCTGTTTGCGATTATTATGCCATGTGGTGGCACTCAATAACCAAATTTAAAAGTTAACTTGGAAATATTGTTCAAACATGTTGAGATTTTACGAATTTAAGACAAATTTCGCATTTAACAGCAGTGTTAAAATATACATTGAATAATGCATTATCGCAACAACCTCATCCAAAGGGTTTATGCTTTGGTAATATAGTGGCATTTTTCTCTCAAACCACAAACAGGATCTGTACATAGAAACTGTGTATAAAACAAATGCACGTTAAAAGGCTTAGTGTTGTTCAGATAAGTACCTTATCATGATTAACCAGCCTGTAATTGTCAAAATGTGATGTATATAATTGACCTTTTCACGTTTGCCTATATAGTGTAGTACAATGTTTTCTCTCATAAACTTAAGGAATACTATTTCAAAAACCACTTTCAATTCAATAATGTGTGTTTCTTGATTCGGCAACTTTTCGCAAAAATGCATGCATTGTATCCGTAGACAAATTGATACATACGAACCAAAATATTTCATGGCTACTTAAATGTCGCAAACACTAGCTGACGCACCGACGATTTTATATAAACAAAGTGTGTACCTGTATGTAACCTGTTTGCCAGTGTTGTATTTTGAAAAGCAGCAGAAAATATTTTAAATAATGAATACTCACAGGTTTTTACAAAAAAGGTTCGCCAACAAAACTAAACGTGAACTACTTGTTTTGCATAAGAGAACAGTCAAGCTCTTGAGCAACAATTTTCTGATCGGCTAAACACATTGTAAATTATATCTCATCCCAATGGGGATTTTTTTTACTGTAATCGGTATTTTCGAAGAACATGCGTCATAAATCATACAGTTGAGCACTTGGTCTATTCAAAATGGGATGGTGCACGTTTACGAAGCATAAGTTTACTTAAAAGAAAAACACATTCCTTGAAACTAAATTTTACTTTTTAAACAGCGATAAAGGTTCCATATATCGTAACAACAACGGGAAGGTTAACATTTACGAAAAGTACGTAGCACATAGTATAATAATCAGATAAAGATACATCACAGTTGTTTTCAGAAATGTGCTGACATGGATAATAAGTGACTTTTTTACTATATTATTGACACAATCTACCAGTTGTAAAACATGTTTTATTAAATACCATTACATTTCAAATTATTTCCATTTTAACATCAATCAAATGCACTGAATTGTACACATCACGTTTTGCAATACTTATTTCATTTTGTTAATCCATAGAGAGGTTTATTTACAAAACTTGCCCGATTTGCAAATAAACTATTATTAAGAATATAATGTCCGTATGTGTGTCTAATTAAGGAATTTGAGGTGACACATACGACACATATGCACTGATGGGAACATAAATCACTATTGCTAAATGTATGAGCCTTGTTTAAATGGTTTTTAACATTTCAAACATAAAATAACTTATACTCATCATTTCAAACATGCCCGACATAATCAGATATAAAATTGAAATCACACCCACATCGGAAATCTTAATTAGGGCGTCATTTATATCAGTCATTCGCATGTACATACTTAGTTAAACAGTAGGAGACAATTATGAAAAATAACGAGACGCATCCACAATACAACTAATAAAATCGTCACATGTCAATACGAATCAAATACGACCAAATAGCATACATATACAATGAGAATCGTTGTTAAAAGCAGGAGTCATGAATTATTTCTTGGTATTAATTAAGAAGTTAATTTGTATTTTTAACTTCAATATTTTAACAAACTTAACATGTTGCAAAGTATTCATAAAACATGAAAATGAGTACTAGACTCAACAAAATATTTGATAATTCATTTAACAAGTTTATAGACATCAATATAATGTGTTTAAACTCTGTATGCATGTGAAGTCAATTTAGAGCAAAACTGTTTCATTTATTTTAAAGACAAGATATAATTTGATGATAATTGTAACAATTTAGTACGTACACCATGCTCTTCTTTACATTATTTCAAACTGGTAAAAAAGAAGATGTTTTATTCCCTTAAGGTTTGTAAAATAACAACAGATGAATCATTGAACACGATACAATGTTTTCATTCCGATAAGACCTCTTTTTTACGTTTGTTTGCGTTTGTTGATTCAATTACCTATCCCACATACATATCAATCTATATCATTCGTATGTATTTACAAGCTAGGGAAAACAATGCAGTCTTGAGTGAAGCCTTGAATCCCGGATTGGTAAGCGATAAACGTTTTCAATTCAAGTACGTTTATCTTGTACCACTATATAATATTCCATGACTTCTAACTAACAAGCTGTATAACCCACTTACTGACAAATCAGTACTTTTAAGTTCATAAGGCTTCTTTATTATTCACATTTAAAATTGTAACGCTTACATTGAATTCGGACAATTATGTGGGAGTACGCTTCTTTCATTTCTTGGGTAGGATTGTTCAAAGGACACATTCAAAATAAATGATGTCTCTAGGCGGACGTAAATCAATTAGTAACAAATCCTAACTCCCGCGAGGATTTTATGTACAAAGTATACTCTATTATTGTCTAGCTCCACAAACCGCCTGAAGCGTTACAACTTATTAAATATAATCCATATTTTTTTTAAACGATTGAAAAGTGTCATAATGGTCATGACGTTATTTTGCTGGTCTTGATGATGGGATGTCAGTAGTCGGTTGGGCGGTGCGGATGCTCCATGATGTCATACCAGTGATCGAGCTGCTCGCCGTGACTACACCAGCCCAGTTTAACCTGGAAGCGAAAAAAAAGAATACTTGTGAAAATTGGAAATTAACATACCTTCTTTGGGACTCAGATCTACTGAGAAAGACTTTCTAAATACGCAGTTTATATATTAACTTTACAATTACGACTGTTCGACGTTATTGAAATCTGTAATGATAACTTAGCATTATTTGCATTAAATATCCGTGCTAGTTTTATCGATTTTATATCATAAATTTGAAATAAACTTAGACGTAGTATTGTTGAGTATACATCATGAATTTGAAAAAAAAATGGTTCTGTGATCGAACGCACCATAGTTTAAAATAATCATGCACATTTTTTGGGGGAATTTAAATCACTACAACGGTCAGGTTATGAATGTAATGCATTTATACGTATTCAAAGGAATAGTAGAATGGTAAGTTTATGTTCTTCAAGCTAGTTGTATACATAATTAACACTCCCTTTCGCGTCACAAACAATCGTTAGGTGTGTAAACATCGAACACACTCAAATATAACAGTATTGAAATAAAACTTTGTTTTTCTCTAACGAAAGGGAGATAATATATTTAAATCGATTATTAGATATAATTACTAATAGGGTAACTATTTTTCGGATATTCGATTTTATGTTGCGATGTTCAACATGTGTTTTATCACTGATAGGGATTCTTAACGAGCAATACACTGCACACAAAATACATTTAAATTCAAATATACCGCATGCTGAATATGGCATAAAACACGTTAAACTTGCATATTGTACATCTTTCATATGGTACAAGTATGAATTGGTAAAACGCCGTCGACTCGATGAATATTCGACTCAAATGAAGCAGAAAACTAATAATTAAATCACAGATGCCTTCAGGAGCATTCAATTATAATCCACGTTGCTTGCTTAATCCGCCAAAGGCTGAATCATTATCAATGTAGTCTTAATGTCGCTGTTCCAGGGCTAAAATTGGAAAATGTTACTGTAAATGTTAAGAACATCGTTACTTGATTTTTTGTCGAGGAATCGATGTTTTTTTCTGTCGAATAATCCGCCTTGAAAGAGCAATTCTAAAGACGTTCTTTGAAAGCTACCGGCAATTTAGTAATTAGAGACTTCGAACTCAGTAATTTCAACACTTTTCACCATTTATCATGACGCATATGTATTTAGAATATATCTTTTTTTAAAGATCTGATACGAGCTATTTCATACCGTATTGTATGAACGAGTTCAGTTTTGCTTGTGCGCAAGCTTTGGGCCTAGGTCACTAACGAGTTTCTTGGACGCAATATAAAAAAGGGTATTGACTGACAAGCATTATCAAATATTGAGTACTTAACGCAAACAAAAGATAGCAAAACATATTGTTAAATCGTTTTATATCGACTTGTGAAACTCACGAAGTGAATACACATATTTATTCAGTATTATATTATGTGCATACTTTCGTTCCGATAGCCACAACTATATGTGTGTTTATTATAATAAATGTTGAATATTTACAAGTTCATCATGTTTGGCTCGAACATCGCGGTCGCGCTTACAATGTTCTCAGCTTCGAAAAATACACTTCTCTATATCCAACACGTAAATCATCAAGAAACCAACCTGGCCTCTTTTCTGGATGCCCATCATCATGTCCTTGTGAATAATGGAATACAAACACGCGACCCAGCAGTTTTGGATTCCATCGGTTAATATCGAAAACGCAAGCCTGATTCCATACAGGGTCTTGTGTGTTCTGGCGAACATTCGTCTTGTGTTTGGCCTCACGTATACCATTTATGTACATCTCTACTTTCACATATGGATCTACATAAACAAAAAACCAGCATGACTATGTTAGTCGCTTGAAGCTGTTTAGGTCCAAAACTTAAAATACTACGTATTTTTAATTATAAAGTATATTATTAAAATTACCAGTGACAGGCTTGCATATTAATTATATAGCGCATACATTATTCAAGGTTTTCATAGCATCGGTAAAAATCATGGTATACAAATCGTCGGTTAAAATCATGCTTTTAATATACAGAAATCGAAATAATACTTTAATGTTTCTGTAATGCTATTTAAGTTCTGCACGCACTCCATCCATACCCAACAATACATTTGAAGAAAAAAAGAAAGACTAATAAAAATGTTAAGCAAACTGCGCGTTTTCAAATTAAACATACATTACTACTGTATTGAGCTTAACGAACACATAAACAATATGGATAATTTTATACATGACAAAACACAACATATGACTACCGTTTATTGTGGTACTTACCACTAGCATTTATACGAGCCGCGATTTGGAAAAACGGGGCTTAATGCATGTGAGTAAAGTATCTTCCCAGATTAGCATCTGCAGTTCGCATAGGCAAATCAGGGATGACACTATCCGCCAAAAATGGATTTTTGAAAGGAAGAGAATTTCTTCAAACGAAAAATCCTTAAAAGCGGAAAGTGACGTCCCTGATTAGCCTTTTCAAGCTAAAAATGATAGCTATGAGAATAGGCTATTTCCGAACAGTGTCGTTAACAAACTAATGTTTTCCTTTAATATACAGTACTAACACAATCCCAAGGATCTTAATGTTTTCAACATATACTCAACTACTTTTATATGACTTACATTAATATGAGAATCATACGTGAAGATGAATCCTCTTCGTTTCGATCACCGCTGCACTTGGGAACCTGAGGCTATGATATAGCACGTGGTCCTCTGACCGTGCCGCTTTTCCTGCAGGTTCAAAGGTTAAGACAATACATTTTCCCTCATTGGTTGCTTGTCCCTGAATCTCAGGAAGATGTGTCCAGCCGTTTGGCCGGCTTCTCCATAATGACTCTTTGGAGATGACACAAGGTGGATTATCATATGCATGTGGTGGTTTAGTACTTGTGTCTTGTTTGCAGTCGGAAGATGATCACCGATGATCACCTGGTTTAGTATGGAAAGATAATGTTAGCCGTTTAGAGGCTCTTTTGAACAGGCACTTGACAGTAATGTTCATTTCTTCTAGACTAACTATGTTCTCCTCTTGGTCTTCTTCCGCACCCAGATTCTGTTCCGAAGTGAGAGCTGATCCACTGGAGTACAAGTCTGACGCACGTTTTGTTTTGTAGTGCAGCTGTGAGACGAGGCAGTTAGTTTGCTGTTGCTACTTCCATGATTGAAAAATCTTCTATTAGGAAGACTGTCTTGTCTACTTAGCTGCTGATGGTGTTTGCAGCATGCATCAAGACTTCCACCTCAGATCTGTAGTTTGTGCGAAGGAAGATTGTGAGTATTGCCTCTGTATTTTCTCAGGAGAACATACCGTCAATACGGTTTATGGGCTCAAAATTTGTTTGAGGCTGATCCTTTGCTTTCTGAGAAAAAGCTTGATCATATCAGTCGGTCCATTTGCTGCCAGCTTCATCGTGAAGTTAAGTATCCTTCTGTTTTGTTTTACCTTTGCTAATGATATTGTTAATGAAGAGAACGAACAGGGAGGGGGGTACAACAACTGCTCTTTTTTTGGATATCTTTGCTTTTCTACCGACACACGAGGTCTTCGGTTTTGCAGTTACGTACGTTTATGCGCGTTTTGTTTTGCCGGTCCTTTCGTGTTCTTATTGCCTGATTTATTTCTCTAGTGAACTTGGTACTGTGGTGTTGCTCTCTTCCTCTTAACCTCTTAACTGCGGTCAAACAGATCTACCGATGTTTCTGAGCACATTCTGTGTGTTCATGGCTACGCATAGGTCAAGGTAGAATGTTAGCTGGTCAGAGTGTTCGATGACGAGTATCCGGTGTTTCTCGGCTTGCCATGCTTCTATCTCCATTCTGCTCTTTTCAATTACTTTGTCATATTCCAAACTCTGGGACAGGCTGTTGAAGTGTCTACGGACGACCAAAGACACTGTCTTTGACCTGAATGGTGTTTTGTGATAGCATTTGTAATTGTGGCAGCAGTATTTTATTAGCTCGAGTGTGCTATCATTGGAAGTGATCTTGGTGATAATGTTCCCAGCTTCCGTAAAGTAGTTTTCTTTCCTTTACTATAGTTCAGGTTGTTTCTAACCAGTGTCATTACACCTCTATTCTTCCTGAACGATCGCTTAACACAATGTTTCCTCTGATCTTTACGGGCTTCCCTTATAAAAGGTATGTTCCATGTATGCAGCAGATGTTGATAATATGTACTCGAATAAAAATAATTATCTAAATTTCTCTTCTTGTTTCCTACTCCTTCTGCATTCCATTCATGCATGTTGATATTATGTCATTCTTTCTTTGTGGCTGTGGTGGGATTTCGGACATGTGTTCTCCTGACCCACCCCCTTGCTCAACATGATGAGTTCAGGGGATCACCAGTAGCTAGGAACGTACTTCATTGAAACACAGAGTCTGGCACTGCACCTGCTTGGTGGAACTTCACCGAGCGAGTAACAGTTTTGTTGTTTTCGTTGTCTTCATTTACAACTTTCTCGTTCAGTTGTGTTTAAGTCACCTTGTTGTTGTAAAATAAACTGTGCAGCCTGATACCTCCGTCTTCATGACTGGTATTTTTGTCAGGGTTATCTCATTGTTGGCTCATAGCCTAAATAACTTCCCTGTGATTACAGGAAACTGGGGGCAAATGTTATCCATACCCTGTGGCTAGAGGTTCTAGCGCACCTATTGATGGCAGGGTGGTTCTAGCGTGGCCCATACGTGGTGTTTGTACTGATTATTTTAGTCCCAGCCTTTCATCAACCCACACATACGAATAAGAATGCAAGTTTGTCCGGAGCTGTTTATTTGTTCAGGTAGGCCTGGTATCGCACACTTAGACCGTATTTATAGCGGGTCATCCCCGTGTTCGCTACCTGGGACCAGCTTGGTTTGAGATGGTAGCCGCATTGCTTGATTTGGAGTAGCATATCATAACTGAGATCAATCACATTAAATACGTTTATCGCGCACTAGAAAGCTCACAAGAGTTAAACCCGACGTAAACTATATAAGCATTACTAACGCGCTTGAATGTTTTCTAATTTCACGTGTTCGCAACTTTGATAGTATTTTAGTTACAGTACTAAGTCCTTGTTTTTACTTAGAGTACACACAGTTTGTGTGTTGTTTGTTTAATGAATACTATATTTAAGTCTGATAACAGAGTCAGTTGACCATCTCAAACATTTCCTTGCCAGGTTTATCATAACTGAACTGTTAACAAGGAAAAGGTACACATATAGGTATAGGTATGCAACAATCAACAAAGGGACCATTTAAATGATCAGAAAGGGATATATCCAATACAATAATAAAAATGTCATTCCCCTTACTTTTCTAATGTGCCCGCGGATATTTTGAACTCACGATACCAAATTTGAAGTCAAATGTTATTTCAACTACGCTAGCCTCGTTCGGTTTGAGTACGTAAAGACTGAGTATGGAAAGAGAGATGTACATCGCAACCATTGAAACAGTAGCACTGTATTCGTGAAATTAAATGCTTCTGCATATAGCTCAGTGTCTACTCAAAGTGTGCGAACCTTCATACCCTGTACATACTGTGGGGGAGTATAATGAGCTCTGTTAGACCGTTGTCGAATTTGTCGATGTCCCTCAGTTGTACGGACGCCATTCCGACGAGATGACGTCGAGTTTTGTAGTGCGACGAGTTAACCTGCTATTCAATATTTTGTGACTTAATGTGATGAAAATTGGTAGTTAGTTGCAAGAAATATTCAGAAATATAGCTAAGTACGGTTGGTTGAATAAAACAGCAATGATTTCCAATGTAAAATCCCATGCATCTTAGATAAACGTGTATTACAACCTTATTTCAAATGATTATTAAGTGCAAACTGGATCTGTGTGAGTGTGTGTTTGAGTTTAAATTCGCGCGATGGTTGAAATGCAGAATGATGCATACCCGGGGACAAAAATTAGATATTGGAACAAGAAAATGCTGGAACAAAATATTGATGTAAAAAAGTAGTTGCACCATTTTTTAACTCTTTATATGTCCCGATGGCCCAATACATATCAAATGACGTAATGCATTGAATTGCGCGAGACAATATTGCCGCAGGAAAACACAATTGTCTTCAAGAAGCACAATACAAAACTACGCTTATGTGAGAAAAAAAAACAACCACAGCAAAACCTTATTTTAAGAATATCATTAGAACCACTTTTTTTATGCAGTCTGAAGCTCTTGGTTAGTGGTTTTTAATATAATACACACTTTCTTGCTTTACGGCATAACGTCTGTTTTGAGAAGGGAGCATAGTTCCCGTTCACCTCAAAGTGTCAGTAAGGTATACATAATGAAATAATGACACAAACATCAGGAACCATGATTGTATTACCTGACGGAAGTAAAGTGCGTAAAATGATCCTAAAAGCCGAAACATTTAACGATTGCCGAAGACGTTTTTGTAATAATTATTTACTTTTGAAGTATAACATATATATTGAACAATCTTTTGTTTCTGTGACTCTTCATTCTAGGCATTACTACATTGGTGAGTCTAAAGTATTTTCAAATTCATTCAAAATCACAATTAATAATCATAACCGGTATAATTGCAAGTTAATCACAATATGATTGACATAATTGAACGCGCCAATTCATGATTCAAGAGTGAGAGAACACGAGTCAGAAACTACGATAAACTGACATGTCATGTTCTAGAAAAATACTTCAATCAGGGTAACTGCGTTTTAATATGACGGTGATTTAGTATGGTGGTGTAAGCAGTGTTATCAAACCACTTTATTCGGCTGCAAAGTTTTCTGTAATTAAATATAGGGCAACAATATAAGTATGTATATATTTGATCCATGGTTAATAAATTAACAGTAATAGAAATAGCAGTTGTTCTAGTAGTTGCCAGTGGCTGGGCTAAGACTCTTTACAACTTGTGCTGTCTACCAAGTCTATATAAGCAATATTTTGAACATGCATTATATTGGACAGGACATTAAATGTATATCGAACGAAAATAAAACGCAATATGTGGAGATGGTTATGTTGCGATGTTTGTGATACGGCCTCTTACCTCAAAGTCAATGGCCGCTCCCTCTATTAAATCATCCCGAGTAATTTCCGAGATGGAGAATTTTATCTAAGAAAACGGGGTTCTGAAAATTACCATTGTATAAAGGAATTAAGATAAAAATGCGCGCTTTGTTCTTTGTGATTCATGCATATGTGGTCATGAGTGTCGTTACACGGGTATGGAGACGCTCAGTAAGACAATACAATGCGTTTTTTTTTCTCGTTATAGAACAACAATTTTAAATCAGTACTTTGAGCAACAGTGACGAAATCTTTAGGTGATAACATATATCTCTGAATTTCTCTAGAAAGGCAACACAACAACAGCCATACATACATTATTCAGAAATAACTATTCACTGCTAATTATAATTTGTCAGCATGTTTTAGCAAGTATATGATATACGTTTCAAATTTATCAAAATCAATATATTTATTATATTTAATGTGATATTTACCCGCGAGTTATTGATAGTTTTTGATCTGTATTTATTTGTTCTTCTGGGAACCAAAAAAACTTTCACATAAAGATTAACGTCAGTGTTGTTAGGCAATCCGGCAATACGGAGATCACCGGCCTGGAATAAGGAAAGATGTGAATCAAAATAGTGTGACGTCATACTGTCAAAGACATTGCTAAAACTGCAAGCATCTAAATCTCCACTATTCATAAAGCATAACTCTCAATTTGATTGTCAAAAGCAAATGTCAGCAAGATGTCAGAGTTCCGTAAAATCCTTCCGCTTAAGTGGGTAAATTCTGTTCAGTTACTTATGATCTATTTTCTTTAATTAGGACCTAATGCTTTCTGTATATTCCCAAAATAAACATGTTTTTCTTGAAGATCGATGAGTAACCAATTGTCTTTGACAGCTCGCCTTTTTGATGCAAATAACATAGTCGTCTCGTATGTCTTGTTCGTAAAATCGTGTATTGTGCTATATAGTGCAGTGCGCACGTGTTGCTTTAATGTAAATACATTTAATGCAATCGGTTTCTCAGTGTTTTCCATGACGAAACATACACAATCAAAATTATAAGTTTGAATTATCTATGTAGTATGTATTTACCAACTAATAATTCAACTGTTTTAGGATGACTACAACATTATGTTACTATAACTAACCACAAAAAAGTTTTACCAAGTGTTTTGTCTCACCTTAATGAGGAAATATGATAACGAATGTAATACATACATGTATATTAAACTGCAACGAATTTTCACCGATGTACTTGATACAATAACGCGCATATACATGTATTTCACTTACATTTCTGTAACACCTATGGTGACAACCTTTCACCATTATCAAAATATATGTAAATATTTAACAAATATCCATGAAGTAAATGTATTGCAACACGCATAACATGACACATTTAGACCAATGAAAATCAAATGAAATATTTATATATTAAAATAATTCGCGACTTCACTATTTATTGATGTTTGACTGATGTTTGGGAATATGTATTAACACATCCATTTCAATTTTGTTATACATGACAATTGCCAGTGAAAATATAAGTGTTAATATAATCGTTTTGAAACGTGTGTTAGTCAATATGCACAAAAACATCTTAAGAAAAGGCTTATTTAGCAATATGCATGTTTGATCAACATTAACTGAATACTTCAATGCAGCGAACCTCTATAATGATGACGTTAAGTGCGTTGTCAGTGAACTGTAGCTGCACCTTCAGTTTGCCCGTGGGCTCGAGAGGAGCCGCGTAACGTGGGGCCATCATCTCATCGTGATTGAGGTTCCCCATCATGACGGGCGTTTCGGGGAGCCCGATCCCCGGGGGTCGCTGTGGGGTCACACAAAACACGTTTTTAATATAAACAAAGTGGTTCTAAATCAACAGCAGCAGGAGATAAACCTCATCTATAATTAGGAACGGTTACAATACGTGTATATGTATTGTAACCGTTGTATAATGTCAACATGTTCAAGTCATTTGATTTCGCAAATATTCAGAATGGCAGAAAATTCCCATGTTATAATCACTTGATCAGATTTGAAGCACGATAAAGAATATTTGAATGATAAGAACTTGTAGCACCCGGTAATAAAAGAGAGAGAGAGAGATCTGAAGCATCGTGAGATGAAATATTTCAATTACCTTAATTAGTAAGAATCGGTTTTGTTGTATATGTAATATATGCTATGTAATATTAATATTTCAAAATAGTAATATTCTTTAATTGGCACAGTCGTATTAGTATGGCATTGTATGTTTTTATGATTATGTATACAATAGGTTTATTGTCTGAAGTAAGAACATTGGTCATTCTACTTGAAGTTTAATCAAGTGTATCATTTTATCATAAATGTGCAATACAACGTAATGTAATGTTATGTAAAACAACATTGTCATGTGCATATAGTAGAAAAATTTAAAGGGCATTATTTTTAACTGAACTCGCTATTATATGAGGAACTTTTATCAAAATTATTCGACTGATACGCAGTAACACAAAGCGTACATGGTTGCATTAGTATAATAGTTATTGTCAGTTCAGGTTTTGAATGTTCCGATTTAAAAACAACCGAAAAAGAAAGTTTTATCTAAATTCGTTATGTTTTGATGGCATTTGCTGTAATGAGGACGTTTTTCCTCTGAACAGATCTTCACTTTCTGTTACAAGATGTCTCGTCGTAGTTTATCTGCAAACTAATTACGAGAAAACATCGGCTTAGCTCTTTATTACATTCGAAAATAAGATTTTCTTTTACAGATAATGACATTTTCTTGTCATATCTTGGAGCCGTCGACATTTCTTGATATCTCAGTCCGCCATGTAATACGACATATTGATTGAACCTTAAGGTTGTTTCAGGGAAATAAGAATAGTTAGCGAAATTGAGTGGAAATGTCAAATTGAAGACACCATTTATGTAAAGCGTGACGTTGATAAATAACTCCGAGTAAAATATAATACAATCGTATCGGAAAATGATGGTAGAATATGGATGAAAACGAAATAAATATGGGACATATATATAATTAGGAGTTCATGTAGGAATGAAACAACTAAATTAGCATTAGAATGAAATATATTTTACTTATGAAATAAACAGCTAAGTGAAATTATTAGTTTTCATATGTTATTCATATATTTGTATTTGATGTGGACACACGGTATTTAATTACTGTGATATAACTTTATTGAAATGAAAATATAAATGTTTGAAGCGATTTTTTTGTTTTCCTTTTTAGTAAATTATTTAAGTATCCCAGTACTATATAGATATTAACAGAGATTAGGTTCCCCCTACAAACATAGCATCGTGGCAGCAGAGGTTCATAATACTTCTGGCAATCAAATGAATATCGTGCATATGTTTACCATTTCTAACGAAAATAGTTTGTGTTTTAATTGTTATTCCATTAACCATATCTGTCATTTTTCACTAACCAATTTCGGTTTCTTCCGCTGGTTGGTATGGTGGTGCAACGGGGTTCGGTGTGTGATCCAAAGCGTTTGAGCTTACAACCAGGGATGACAAGGTCACTCGACGTCCGTCGGGTCGACAACGACCTAACAGAAGGACGGATATAACATAATTGATAAAAGCGCATTAGTGTAGTTGTTTGTATATCCGTGTGTGCATGTATTCGCGCATGACATGTGCGTAAGTGCAGATTTCGATTTGTGCGAATATGTGTGTATACTTTCGCTACATATCGTTTGTGTATGCATGCATTCGACGCTGTTTTGATGCGTTTGCTGCGTTTATACATGTAGTTGTGTACATAGTCTTGTATTTGTAAAGAAAAAAGCATATGTAGTTTGTTTTATATAATATGGTATTTACCATATGAAACACATACGTTAAACAAACCTCCAAATGAAGAGTGTCAATCTTATTAAATGCAAATGTACATGAAACCTTGATGTATTAGTAATGAATGTATTTTGGGGGCACTCTATATACTTATACCTGTAAAATAGTTCGTAGAAAAAACCGGAAAAAAACAACAAAGTAGCGAACCTGTTGGCTTTGGCTGTTTAGCTGAAACACAAACAAAAGCAGTAAAAAAATGTATATGACTGAGCTTATGTGAATATGTATTAACCACCACCTGACTCAGATGCGCACTACGTAGAAATAATATATATATATAATAGTACATATCAATTAATTTTTTATAGAGTGTCCGTCAACACTTAGAGATTTTAGGTCTCCTCACCTTGCGTTTATTTGTAGTTTTTGGTCAGTATAATACAATCGAGTTAGCAAAGATACATTAAATGTGCGAATCGAACAGTTCCTGTTTTAAACGATTGTCTCTTCAATTTTATGGGACTTGAGTGTTTGATTACATCTTTTGACTACAAACGTTCGGTTAAAGTGTTAGTGAGAACCGGCATGCACATTTTCAAAGCTATAAGGGTACTCTTAATACATAAACACATACTTATTATGTGTGAGTGTTTTACAATTCAAGCAGGATTTACCTTACAGCAGTAAAAACAATTTACCACCATTAAAAAAAGAAGTCAACTTACAGATCTAACTAGAGCATATAATTGTCCTTATTGTTTTAAATACCTTCCGGAATAAATATTGCACTTGGACGCCGAATTTTGGCGAGCAAATGGCTGCGTTGGTATGGGCGCGGCTTACGTGTGGTCTTCACCTGCTCTTTGTCGTCGCCTTCTTCAAGACTGGACCTCCTTGTTTCCGGCGGAGGCTCCTCCTCCAGCGTGTACATTTCGTCCATTTCCAAATGTTCAGAGTCAGAAAGGTCTGATATTCAAATAATTCTTTGAATATTCAACTGTATATAGGCATTTGGTTGTTTGTTATTCGCATTACCACAAAAGCGCCATGTATCATGGATCTGTGCCCTATTTGTACAATAATTCTAAATGCACTTGATTGAGCTGCTTTGTTTTCTTTGTTTTGAAGTTACACATGGTAGCATTATCTTTGTTGCTGAGTTATTATACG
Organism: Dreissena rostriformis; assembly: GCA_007657795.1. Taxonomy (NCBI): domain Eukaryota; kingdom Metazoa; phylum Mollusca; class Bivalvia; order Myida; family Dreissenidae; genus Dreissena; species Dreissena rostriformis. The sequence goes on from VMBQ01000262.1 coordinate 89,305, forward strand.
GTGGTTGTTGGTGTAACTGTCATATTTGTATGCAACATTCTTAATTTACTATACGATATTTTCTTTTTTGAAATACAAGTAGTGTCGGTTTGTTGTCGGGCACGTTCGATTTAGTGCATCTTGATTTCCGGGACATTTTGAAGTTGGAATGGTATTTATCATACCTAAAATTGTTAAATTGAAAACGTCTCTTTTGTCTGAATAATTAATATTGATACTTAACTATTCTGCCATTTCGATTACATGTGACACATCGGTCAAGCAACGCGTTATTCAAAAAATAAATTATATAGTGACACGTTATTATAAACACGAGACAGATTTGTTCATGATGTACAACACTAACATCTTCCTGGAATAGATGCACACTGTGGTTTTGTAATGGATATTTTTTATGAACGGAAATTCTTTCATTACAGGTGTGCGTCTGAATTAAAGGAATATTTAAAATTAATAATTTTCTTGGAAATCCCAAGAGGATGTAGCCAGATTACACTGCCAACGGTAAAATATAATCTATAGAATTGAGATGCTCTCTTTTCTTAAGATTTAAAACTTTATCTATTAAGCATTAACTAGATACGATCAGGGTTTTTTTTATTTGAACGCTATATTTGTAAATTTTAATCCAAAGTATGTCCGGTTGCGATAATGCGAAACACTTTATACTTTCCTAGACCTAAGATGATGGCTGTTTTTGCAACATGAACGCTTATTGGGATTTTAAATAAACCTCCAGTTGATGACTTCAAATATTTACAGTTAATTGTATTAAACTTTATCGACCCTTGAGTTTAAAAAAGGTGAAATTAGCGATACATAGTAAATGCTTTCAAGTTCCTTCATCTTTAAAACTTTGGCCAACAATACGTATTGATATCCAAAAAGGTTTATGAAAGTAAATAAAAGATATTGATTGGATTAGTTGTGTATTATATTTAAGTTTTAAGTAAAAAGAAACCATGACAACCGATTCGCATTCCACATGGTTATGTATTAACAAAACACCTCTTCATAACACTAGATTTTGGGGGACATATGAATTCTATATTGTAGGATCTAATTATTGAAATTGGTTTGAATCTATTTGTAAATGGAAGAGGGTATTGATTTTTCGGGTAATACCATATATATACATGTATATGTTCAGATTGTATGACTTGCGTTGTATGTATCAATAGTATTAACCGAGAACTTGAAGCATAACTCAAGCATACAAAGCTTGCAATCGAATCTGTCTCAATGTAAACGATCATTCAATTACTAGTAGCTTGATGGACGCATGGCCCTTTTGGATGGCTTAAGTAGTTACGCAGTTATACAGTATATTTAAGGGCATTTATATGAATCAGTGTGTTATACACACGTTATATGTTCAACGACATAGTAACGTACCAGCTAATAAAACATCTGAATCATCATATCTGCCAGAAAAAGCGTTTGAACCTTTGCGACTGCTTTTGCTGCTACCAGAGCTACGTCTTGAGGTACAATCGGAAAGCGGCGACGTTCGTCTGCTACACAAACTGCTTCCAGATCCACGGCGGACATTGGACGCGATAGATGTCCGACGGCTGCTCAGGCTACTTCCGGAACCCCTGCGATCTGTTTTAATAGATGCTATTGCCGTTCTCTCCTGGAACTCATGCTTTCTGCATTGCATCGCAGCAGGTAGTCACAGGCGTAGGACTGTCTACGACTTCCGGTGTCATCAAATATATGAGGAACAACGAATTTAGCTTGCTCATGCTTCTTGTTTTAAATTGGGCCCATTACTTAACTTTTCTTATCTTCTGCTTTTTCTGATTTTCCAACGCCAGCTGAAATGTAGACAAATGTGATGATATTAAAGAAATATCTCGCGAACATTAAAAAGAATTGCAACAACTATCGTTAAATATTATCCCATTTTTCCCGTCTGTAAATGTAAATTTAAAAAAGTAATTACATAAAATGAGGTGTTACACAGGAATCGCAGATATACAATCGCTTGAATTACATTATAAAAAGTATTAATGTATTAATTCATAGTCTCTTCGTCTTAGATTAAGACCATACTGCCTTTGTTGTTAGCGAATGAATCGAGCGTTTTACGGCCTCCTGGATCTATTACAATTGACGGGAGACAATTTTAGGAGATTTCCGATAGTTTCTGGGATGAAGAGAACTTTTGTTGAAACATTGATTTTACGTATAAGCTTGTTATGCTGAAAGTGCATTCCGCACAGAGATGATTTGTTAAGAGTAGTTATTAAATAACGAATGCAATTTATCTACTTATTACAAAACACTTGTGATAAATGATAAACACGCTAATGTAATTAATTTAAACTGTGTTGGCGCTAATCTGCATTACCAGCAATTATTATAATTATTCAAAAAGATTATTTAGCTTTAAAAAAACGAAAGGTGATAAGCAATCGTTAAATAATTACTTATTAAAATAAAATCTTATTAATAATAATATAACAGCGTTTTAAACTTCGATATGTTCACTTTAACTGCGTGGAGTCAACATAATATCCTTTGGCGATTAAAATGTGCATAACTTTGCTATTAATCTACGTCTTTTGTGATACATAGGTAAAGGGGGACGTATAGAAATACTGATAGACAACCGTATAAACCAAACATCAAATTGTCTGCACACGCTAAATTTGCATAATTGAGTACACTTACTCAAAAGCCAAGGGCTGTTGAATAAGTCAACAATTGCTTGATTTTTTTATAATTCCCAAACGATTGTATATATAACTACCAATTTTCTTGGTTCTCCTCTTTATTTGAATTGCATTTAACAAATGGTCATATCGCAATGTATTAACTGCATGTTGCTTCATGCCTTGAAGTATCATAAGTGCGTATGGCTTTCGTTTTGTTGAACTTTCCATTTTAATACATAAACCATAGTTATAAAGGTAAATAATGTTTTTTATTACAAACTATAAAGCAATACAAAAATATTGGAACAGACATGATACTCAATTGATACGATTTTACTTACAAGCAAGAATATCTGATCAATGTTTATCAAATAACGTCAAATACATGTACCACCACGTGAAGGAAAGAAGCATGATGGAAATAAAGTTTACGTATATTATTAGTTCAATGAAATAATATTTGTAATATAACAACATATACTATTATCAACGTGCAGTTACCATTAAGCAATTTACAAATCAGCAATATATAGAGACTGGCGAACATTCTCTTCCATAGCGGGAAGCCCCCGATGAAGTCTACCGCTTAAAGTTAAACATGCTCATAATCACTGTCGCCCGTAATTGATTTATGGTAGCACAATTTCCGGTAGCTCTTTACGCCGCGAGATAATTAACGTCAAAACTAAAAACACGCAGACATGATAATGTCGGTACAGAACGGGAAGATGATATAACCGATATTGCATCCTGTGGTATATATAGAAATATTTGCTTTTGATGATCAGTACAAATCGATATATAACCCAAATAACTTGATACTCTTGCGCAAGCGTCAACGATATGCCGTTGGGCGAAAATAAAACCGACACTGAAACATAATTTATACGCCAGCGTATAGTTCGTTGTGACCTAAAACATAAATATTACAGATACTTTTTGTCGTTTTGGTTGTAATTTTAAGTATTTAATAGCATTTCCTGCTTTAAATTGGTGTATGAATCTTTCGAAAACAAACCCACCTTATTTATGCACAATATGCATAATTATTTATTAGTTGACTTATTATAATTCAGTAATCTTTAAGTAACGTCAACGCGATGGAATGTGTTTCAAACTGCGATACTTTCCGGATTTTTGTTGTATTTTAGTTATCTCGTGTTGTATGTAAGCAAATCGATCGTAACCAGGCATCCTTGTCACTAGCCCAGCATGTGGTTACAATTTATTAAATTTAAGCCATCGTTTTTCGAATACGATTGGAAAATATCAAAAAGGTCATGACGTAATTTTGCTGGTCTTGATGATGGGATCCAGTAGTCGGTTGGGCGGTGCGGATGCTCCATGATGTCGTACCAGTGGTCCAGCTGCTCGCCGTGACTATACCAGTCCAGTTCAACCTGGCAGCGAAACAAAGAATAGTTGTGGAAAACGCAATTTATAAAACCTTCTTTGGGACTTATATCCACCCCTCTTCAAAAGAAAAGAATTGTGAATATACACAGTTTATATATTAACTTCAAAGCTAACGATTTGGTGTTATAATTCTTTAATGAAAACTTGAAAATTATTGCCATTAAATATCCGTGCTAGTTTGATCGATTTTACATCATGAATTTGAAAGAAACTCAGACGTTTTATTGTTCGATAATACATCATGAATTTGAAAACTTAGACATATTATTTTGGTACTGTGATCGAACGCACCATAGTTTGAAATAATCATAACTAGTTTTTCGGGAATATAAATACCTAAAATAACCTGAATATAATACATTTGTACGTATTCAAAGTAATAGTAGAATGGTAAGTTAATGTTTTCCGAGCTAGTTGTATAGATAATTTACAATCCATTTAGCGTCACAAACAACCGTGTGTGTAAACATCGTACACACTCAAATATATCAGTATTTGAAATAAAACGTTGTTTTTCTCTAACAAAAGGGAGAAAGTCTATTTAAATCGATTATTAGATATAATCACAAATAGGGTAACTATTTTGCGGATATTAGAGTTTATGATGCGATGTTCGATATCACTGGTAGAGGGATTGTAAGCGTGCAATATACTACACACACATAACATTTATATTCAAATATACCGCATGCTGAATATGAAATGAAACACGTTAAACTTAAATTATGTACACCTATAATATGGTATAAGTATGAATTTGTAAAACGCCAACGACTGGATGAATATTCGACTCTAATGAAGTAGAAAACTCATAATTAAATCGCAGATGCCTTCAGGAGCATTCAATTTTATGCCACGTTGCTTGCTTAATCCGCCACTGGCTTAATCATTATCAATGTGGTCTTAATGTCGTTTTTGCAGAGATAAAAATGGAAAATGTTACTGTTAATGTTAAGAACATCGTTACTTGATTTTTTGTAGAGGAATCGATGTTTTTTTTCTATCGCACAAACCGCCTTGAAAGAGCGATTCTAAAGAAGTTCTTTGACAGCTACCGGCAATTTAGTAATAAGTGACTTTGAAATTCATTTATCCTGGCGCATATGTATTAAGAATATATCTTTTTTTAAAGATCTGATACGAGCAATTTCATAACGTATTGTATGAACAATTTCTTGTTTTGCTAGTGCGCAAGCTTTGTGCCTAGGTCACTAACGAGTTTCTTGGACGCATTATAAAATATGGAATTGAATGACAACCAGTGTCCAATATTGAGTACTTAACGCAAACAAAAAATTGCAAAACATATTGTTAAATCGTTTTATATTGACTTTTGAAACTTACGTAGTGAATACACATATTTATTCAGTAGTATGCTATGTTGTTCACTTTTGTTCCGAAAGCCACAACTACATGTGTGTTTATTATGATAAAAGTTGAATACATTTTTGTATTAACAAGTTTATCGTGTTTGGCTCGAACATCGCGGTCGCGCTTACAATGTTCTCAGTTTCGAAAAATACACTTCTCTATATCCAGCACTTAAATCGCGTATTATCACCAAGAAACCAACCTGGCCTCTTTTCTGAATGCCCATCATCATGTCCTTGTGAATAATGGAATACAAACACGTGACCCAGCAGTGTTGTATTCTCTCGGTTAATATCGAAAACGCAGTCTGATTGCATACAGGGTCTTGTGTGTTCTGGCGAACGTACGTCTTGTGTGTGGCCTCACGTATACCATGTATATTCATATCTACTTTCTCATATGTATCTACATAAAAAAAAACAAGCATGACTATGTTAGTCGCTTGAAGCTGTTTTGGTCCAATACTTAGAATACAACGTTTTTTTTTTAATTATATAGTATATTATTAAAATTATCAGAGACAGGCTTGCATAATAATTATAGAGAGCATACATTATTCAAGGTTTGCATAGCATCGGTTAACAGCACGGTATACAAATCGTCGGTTAAAAATCATGCTTTCAAAATATAGAAATAGATATAGAAATTGAAATATTACTTTTATGTTTTTTAATGTTATTTAAGTTCTACACGCAACCCATCCATACCCAACACTATATTTGAAAAACAAAAGAAAGAATAATTAAAATGTTTAGCAAACTGCGCGTTTTCAAATTTAACATACATTACTACTGTACTGAGCTTAACGAACACATAAACAATATGGCTAATGTTATAAATGACAAAACACAACACGTGACTACCGTTTATTGTGGGACTTACCTCTAGTATTTATACGAGCCGCGCTTTGGTAAAACGGGGCTTAATGCATGTGAGTAAAGTATCTTCCCAGATTAGCATATGCAGTTCGCATAGGCGAATCAGGGATGACACTATCCGCAAAAAATGGATTTATATAATGAAGAAAATTTCTTTAAACAAAAAATCCTTAAAAGCGGAAAGTGACGTCCCTGAGTAGCCTTTTCAAACTGAACAGGGTAATCTGGGACGACACTTAACGCACATGCATAAAGACCCATTTTACCAGAGCGCGACTCTTTTATTATTATGTTTACATATATAAATTATATATATATTATAAACTTATTGAAATCAATCAGGCCATGAACATTATTACGTCTGTTTTAATACGATATGCTTAAACTAGCCTTTTTCCATAAAATGTGTTAACATTTATTGTAACAATATAGTATTCGTTTTATATGTGAACTAAACTCACAACATAACACGTGTGTATACAATATCACCAAATTTAAATGAGTAACTTGTATTAATACAATACTTTTAATCTTCTTTGTGACGCAATGTCTTGCAATATTTTTATATTTGCGCCAGTCATTAATCAATCATACAATTTAGGAGTTTTTTCATATTTAACAAGTGTGATACATTGGTGCATGGTAGGTCTTGACAATGCGGTTTGTAGCTATCATTACTGTTTTACTCATACCACTGTTCCAGCCAACAAGAAAGTACATTTTGTTTTCAGAATTGTTGATACAGATAAGGCATAACTTGCTTATACTATTCCCAACATATTGAGGAAACATTGACAACTATCTTGGATTGAGCTCTGTTTTAGTTTAAACGTATTTATTGAACCTTACATTATTCGCCAATAACGACTTTGTTACATTACAGGACACGTATGCCTTGCATTGGATGAGAGTAGGGTCGATTATATCTATGTTCTTTAACTAGACACGTTCTTCTTGCCATGGTTTAATACCAAATTTGGAAACACAACACGATATGCAAACAGCTATGATAATGGACTATTTCCGAACAGTGTCGTTAACAAAGCAATGTTTTCCTTTAACATACAGTACTGACAAAATCCCAAAGACGTAACTGTTTTCAACATATACTCAACTGCTTGTATATGACTTACATTACATTTCGATCACCGCTGCACTTGGGAACCTGAGGCTATGATATAACACGTGGTCCTCTGACCGTGCAGCTTTTCCTGCAGCTTCAAAGATTCAGACAATACATTTTCCCTCATTGGTTGCTCGTCCCTTCATCACTGAAAGATGTGTCCAGCCGTTTGACATAATGACACTTTGGAGATGGCAAAAGGTGGATTATCATGTGCATGTGGTGGTTTAGCACTTGTGTCATGTTTGCAGTCGGAAGATAATCACCTGGTTTAGTCTGGATAGATAATGTTAGCCGTTTAGAGACTCTTCTGAACAGGCACTTGACAGACATATCTTCTAGACTGATTCTGTTATCCTCTTGGTCTTCTTCCGCACCCAGATTATGTTCCGAAGTGAGAGCTGATCCACTGGAGTACAAGTCTTACGCACGTTTTGTTTTGTAGTGCACCTATGAGAAGAGGCAGTTAGTTTGCTGTTGCTATTTCCATGACTGAAAAATCTTCTGTTAGGAAGACTTTCTGGTCTACTTTGCTGCTGATGGTGTTTGCAGCATGCATCAAGACTTCTACCTCAGAAAGTGTAGTTTTCGAAGGAAGCTTGTGAGTATTGCCTCTGTATTTTCTCAGGAGAGCAGACCGTCAATACGGTTCATGGACTCAAAGTCTGTTTGTGGCGGATCCTTTGCTTTCTGAGAAAAAGCTTGATCATATCAGTCGGTCCACTTCAATGCTGTTCCATCTTTTTAATAGAACCTGACCTTCCTGATCTGCTTCTTAGCTTTGCATTTACTTCTGTTTGGTGATCGAGGAATGCCCGGGTACTATTCCATCTCGTTTAATTGTGCGGATCTCACTGAACAGTTGATGATGCACACATAATTGTCCATAATATGCTCGTGAGACTGGTACGCCGTCATGTTTTTTTTCGTTTGCTACATATTGTGATGCTGCAAGCTACATCTTGAAGTTAAGTATCCTTCTGTTGTTTTTTTTACCTCTGCGCATGAGATTGTTAATGAAGAGAACGAACAGGGGGTGGGTACAAAAAACTGCTCTGTTTTGGATCTGTGCTTTTCTATCGACACACGAGGTCTTCGGTTGTGCAGTTACGCACGTTTGTGCGCGTTTTGTTTTGCCGGTCCTTTCGTGTTCTTATTGCCTGATTAATTTATCAAGTGAACTTGGTAATGTGTTGTTGCTCTCTTCCTCTTAAATGCGGTCAAACAGGTATACTGATGTTTCTGAGCACATCCTGTGTGTTCATGGCTACGCATGGGTCAAGGTAGAATGTGAGCTGGTCAGAGTGTTCGATGACGAGTATCAGGTATTTCTCGGCTTGCAATGCTTCTATCTCCAGTCTGCTCTTGTCAATTATTTTGTCATATTCCAAACTCTGGCACTGGCTGTTGAAGTGTCTACGGACGAACAAAGACACTCTCTTTGACCTGAATGGTGTTTTGTGATAGCATTTGTAATTGTGGCAGCAGTATTTTATTAGCTCTAGTGTTCTATCATTGGAAGTGATCTTGGTGATGATGTACCCAGCTTTCTTAAAGTAGTTCTCTTGCCTTTACTTTAGTTCAGGTTGTTTCTAACCAGTGTCATAACAGCTCTATTCTTCCAGGACGATCGCTTCTAAACACAAGGTTTCCTCTGATCTTTACGGGCTTCCTTTCTTGTAGGTGTGTTCCATGTATGCAGCAGATGGATGTTGGTAATATGTACTGAAATAAAATTAATTATCTAAATTTCTCTTCTTTTTCCTACTCCTTCTGCATTCCATTCATGCATGTTGATACTAGGTCATTCTTTCTTTGTGGCTGGGTGGGTTATCGGCCAGTTGCTCTCCTGACCCATCCCCTTGCTCAACATGATTAGTTCAAAGGATCACCATTAGCTGGGAACGTACTTCATTGAAGCACAGAGTCTGGCACTGCACCTGCTTGGTGAAACTTCACCGAGCGAGTAACATTTTCGTTGTTTTCATTTACAACTTTCTCGTTCAGCTGTGTTTAAAGCACCTTGTTGTTGTTAAGTTAACTGTGCAGCCTGATACCTCCGTCTTCATGACTGGTATTTTTGTCAGAGTTATCTCATTGTTGGCTCATAGCCTAATAACTTCCCTGAGATCACAGGAAACTGGGGGCAAATGTTATGCATACCCTGTTGCTAGAGGTTATAGCACACCTATTGATTGCAGGGTGGTTCTAGCGTGGCTCATACGTGGTGTTTGTATTGATGATTTTAGTCCCAGCCTTTCATCAACCTACACATACGAATAAGAATGCAAATTTGTCCGGAGCTGTTTATTTGTTCAGGTAGGCCTGGTATCCCACAGCTAGCCCCTATTTATAGCGGGTCATCCCCGTGTTCGCTACCTGGGACCAGCTTGGTTTGGGATGGTAGCCGCATTGCTTAATTTGGAGTAGCATATCATAACTGAGATCAATCACATTAAATACGTTTATCGCGCACTAGAAAGCTCAAAAGAGTTAAATCCGACGTGAACTATATAAGCATTACTAACGCGATTGAATGTTTTCTAATTTCACGTGTTCGCAACTTTGATAGTTTGTTCGTTGCAGTACTAAGTCATCGTGTTTTCTTATAGAGTCCACACAGTTTGATTATTGTTTGTTTGTTGCATACCATATGTGAGTCTGATTACACCGGTTAGTTTACCATCTCAAACATTTCTTGGGCAAACTTATCATAACTGAACTGTCTACAAGAAAAAGGTACACATAGGTACACATAGGTATGCAACAATGTTGCAAGTGTCCATTTAAATCACCAGAACGGGTTATATCCAATAAAATAATCAAAGCGCCGTAGGCGCTGAAGGCCTGGGGCTAGATTTAGTGTGCTTGGAAAGAAGTTAAGTTCTTTTTAAAAAATTAGTTCGACTATGTATATAGATGTCAATATCTTTATACATAGTCAAACTATCTTTTTTGAGAAGACGTTTTGTCGGAAGTTTTTTATTGATTTAGTATGTGTATACATTATTATAAACAGGTTTATAAAAATCAAGGCTGCAGCTGCATTTTTTCAAAAAGTCACAATGGATAGTCGATCATTAAGTCATGGACATCGAGCGCCTATGATCTACAGATCTGGTAGAGGTATGTCTACATAGGCGGTGAAGATATGTGGCTGGGAACGAGATTATGACCCATCTTGGTCTGTCACATTTTGTGTGTCATGTCATAAATGCAGAATGCCCGTTTTGGATGAAATGACGTCCTTATTCAACCAGTATCGGTACATGTTATGCTGATCAGTTTGTGTTGATAATATCTCCATTGATCGCGTATCTGGATGAACATAATTAATTTCAAAGTACGGAATTAATTGTACTAATATTAATCCGTAAATATTCATGGTTGCCATGAGGACAAAAAATGTTCTTTTTTCATATTTATTACTATTTTAAAGAATTTAAACCAAAAAAAGCACAGAAAATCAACAAAATATGTTCTGGACAGATATGGAACATCATGTTTATAATATACATAAATGTATGCACATTTTCTTGAAAAAGGTGTGTATTCAGAAATTGAACATTTTGTACAGCTATGAACTTAAAACTAAAACGAATAACTCCTCATGATACAATTTGTGTTGTGTGTCTGTACTGCCAGACATTATTTTGTTTATTTAGCAATTCAATTTTGTTCCATGATTGATAAAATTAAGTAGACAAAATACATTAAGTTAACAGTTGCTATGGAAACAGTAATTTGTGGATTGCATATACATGCTGTTTGTGATCAACAATGTATTTTAAGTTAATATATTATTAATCTTCGCATAAGTGTCAAACCAAATTCACTAGTGCATTTCATACGTAGAGATTCAAAAACATGATTTTCAACTAAAACAAAATTAAAGCAATAAGCACTACATATTTAATGGCACACGTCACTAATTAACTCACTATAGATTGAACTTTAAACACCAAAATATTCATTTACATGTAAAAATAAATCAAATACAAACATAACATGAACACATACGTTTACATCACATATCTTGATGTTTAAATGAACTACAACAGTATTAGTGATATTATTTTAAGACCACAATATTAGCAGGCATACAATACAATGTATTTCTTATCGTGTAAAGAATATTTTATAGTTAGATCACTATGAATGAGTTGTTTATCATTAATCAAACAAATGTGTCCACACGACACGGATGCCCCCAACTGTAACTTTGTCACTACATAAAAGCATAAGTGTGTAAATGTTTTTGAGATATACATCGCCTTTATTTTATTTAACTATTAGTTTGCTACATAACAGGTGTTCAATATTTAAATTTTGTTTGTTACATATGTCATCTGCTGCAGTTTGTAGATGTTTTTTTTTCTGCCAATTCTTTGCATGCATGTTCGAACTTGGCCTAGAGACCATCTAGATAAAACTTGTGAACAAGTTTGGTGAAGATCAGATGAAAACTACTTGAATTAGAGAGCGGACACCAAGCTGAATGTTTAAAACGCACTAAGTGACCCAGTGAACTAGTTTTTTGCCCGGCATGCCCCATGTTCACACTTGGCGTAGACATTATGTAGATACAACTTCTGACAAAGTTTGGGAAAGATCGGATGAAAACTACTTGAATTAGAGAGCGGACACCATGCTGAATGTTTGAAACGCACTAAGTGACCCTATGACATAGTTTTTGGCCCGGCATGACCCATGTTCGTCTTGACCTAGACATTATCCAGATGCAACTTCTGACCAAGTTTGGAGATCGGATTAGAACTACTTGAATTAGAGAGCGAACACGAAAAGTGTTACGGAGGACAGACAGACAGACTGACCGACGGACAGTGCGAAAACTATATGCCGCCCGTTGGGGGCATAAAATATATTTTCATGTATCTGACATGGTGTGCAGAAACAACAAAAATGTAAAAAAAATATTCCCTTCTCATACTTAATATATTACCTATGGATGACAGACTGATTGGAAAAACAACACAAGATACACATTGTTGATATTTTGTACTCAAATTCATGCACATCAATCAAAAAGTATTGTATTTATTCTTTGAAGAAAAATCACCTGTTAAGTCTGGATTAAAAAATCTTATCTGTTAAAAAATGTCAATCACAACACAACATGAACACAATATATTGTCCATATTATCATCCACACAGAGTCCAAACTGTCAGTAAACTTGGTAAGCTCAGGTTGCACCAGGATTTGCCAAATTCACTTGTAAAGATCTGCAATAATAAAAATAAAAATGACTGATTAGAAACCTTAAACAAACACATAAAAAATACATATCACCAGTAGATACCATAGGCTTGTCAACAATTTATTGAAATTGAAAACCATGTCATGTTTTAGTTTTGCCTTAATGCTTGTTTAGCTTACTCAATGTGAAAAAAAAACACAAGAAATATTATTAAAAATAATAATCAAGATGAAAAAAAGATTATTGCTTGGTACATTATATAATCTGAACCCTCAAGATATGCATTGTGAATAGTATATTGTCAATGTTTAAAATTAAAAAATAGTATCCATACTTAACACCATAAAGGTAAACCATCTGTGTTGGGAGAATAAAGCGCACCCCAGTTAACATTTTCACGGATTTCTTTTTAAATATTTCACCATTTTAAATGGGATAAAGTCGAGAGCCGGCTGATTCGCGCGATTGCACTTTACTGAAAATTACTTATTTGTTAAAAAAAGTCATAATATCTATAATATTAACAATTTTGATTCAATAATATTTTTTTTTACATGTATTAAAGTTCAAAGTTAAACTATTATTAATGTCAAACAAGTTGTTCTTGTTTTGACAAACTCCGCGAAACGGCAGTTAGAGACCGTCCAGTGAGAAACTTATTCTCGCATGAATATGTAAACAACAAACACTATGTCGTCGCCAATGCTTAACAATTTTGATTCAATAATATTTTTTTTACACTTTTTATGACACTGTCATGTTAAATAATGATGTTCTGTATTTACAAGCCGGGTTATTGAGATCTGCGATGAACTACTTTTATTGCGCACGCACTTATTAAGTGGTAAATCGGAGTTATACAAATTTGGTTTAGGCAGCCAGCCAAGTCAGCTCGTCTCAGAAATCGGTATCAGTACTATGGCCTAGTGGCTTCGCCCCAGGCCAAAAACGATTTCATTCCATTCCCCTTACTCTTCTGTTGTGCCCGGGGATATTTTGAACTCACGAACAACAATTTGAAATCAAATATTCTACCAACTATTCTAGCCTCGTTCGGCTTGAATACGGAAAGAGAGATGTGAATCGCAGCCGTTTAAACAGTAGCAATGAACTTTTACTTAAATGTTCCTGCATAAAGCTCAGTGTCCGCTCAATGTGTGCGAACCTATACCTACCCTGTACACACTGTGGCAGATAATAACGAGCTCTGTTAGACCATTGTCGAACTTGTCGATGTCCCTCAGTTGTACAGACGCCATGCCGACGAGGTGACGTCGAGTTATGTGGTGCGACGAGTAACCTGAAATGATGTATGCGATAAGACGAGTAAACATCAAGCTAGTTTTGTAATAATTTGTATTATGAGTTAAATATGTGATAAGAAGAGTAAACCTGAAATGATTTATTTGATTTGTATGAGTAAGTCTGGAGAGAGTTTTGTAATAATATATGTAATCAGTTTCATATGTGGTGAGACGAGTCCAGTCGTCCATGTGAGAGTTAACATACAGTTTCAACTGGCTGTGACTTATTAGGATGAAATAAATTATTGTCAAAAAGACATTCCTGGCTAGACTAATTGATCTTTCGTAAAATAAGCAGAAACACATTGTCAATGATCGTTCAAAGATTACATATAATGTATTGTCGGGTTTGAAGCCTGAATCACTTAAAACTGCGAATACACACAGTCAATGGCTTAAGTTTGCAAAACATAACCTGTTAAATCACGGCGTATTTAGTAAATTAACAATAATAAACAAGCAATACAATTTTGTAGTTAGTTGTATGACCCATTTAGACACTAGCTAAGTACGGTTCGTTGAACAAATAAGCAATAATTTCCAATATTAAATCACATGCATTTTAATAGATAAACGTGTATGCATATATATTATAAATGATTAATCTTGCAAATGATTATTAAGTGCACTCGAGGTCTGTGAGTGTGTTTTAATTTAATTCCCCCGATGGTTGAAATGCAACATGATGAATGCGCTGGGACAAAAATTATAAAAAGCAATTGCTCAGATTTCCCCTACAAGATAATACTTAAACAACTATGGAAGTAAAAAAGAAGTTGCACCATTTTGTATAGGTCCCGAGGGCCAAATACATTAAATTTAATAACGTAATGGATAGAAATACGCGAAAAAAACACAATGTGCCTCAGGAGAACCCATAATTTTCTTCAAGAAGCACTGAACGAAACGCCGCTTTTGTGAGAAAAAGAAACAACCACAGACAAACCTAAGAATATCATTACAAAAACGGACACAATTTCACTAAATGAGCAAGTTAACATGTTTTGGTTTGCAGCCTAAAGCTCTTGATTAGTTTTTTTTTAATAATACATCATTCCTTGCTTTCCGGAATTTAGACTGTTTTGAGAGGGATCATTGTTCCCGTTCACCTAAAAATGTCAAGGTAGACATAAAGACATAATGACAAGAAAATCTTTTTTTATAATCTGAATGAAATAAAGTGCGTAAAAATGTTCCTAAAAGCCGACAAATTTAACGATTGTCGAAGATGTGTTTGTAATAATGATTTACTTTTGGCTTAAAACATATATCTTGAACAATATGCGTTTCGATGACGCTTTATAATTAGCATTACTGCATGTGTGAGTCTTGCAGAAACGTTTAAGGAAGGAGCTGCATAATACATACGGAATATTACGCTAGTCCATTGTTCAAAGCGTATGTATTATTCGAATGGCTTGTTTTATGACGCATCAAACGACAGCAGCCACCAGTGTGATGCGACATTGCGCAAGCCACGAGACTGATAATTACTCTTTGAACAATCGACTAGCGTAATATTCCTTTATAATTTACACATACACATTTGTTTTCTTGAATATGCGTTCAAATACAGTAAATACATTATTATATTAATAGTACAAGAGGTTTTCTATTTTCTCTTTTCTGTATAACGAAGACGCTATATCTAAAAAAAGGTAGTTCGGCGGCTAGTACGGTAATACTAATCGGAAAAATAGCCAGAAGCCTAATACGAACTGTTCTATTTAGACACGTATCTCACTGATCAATAAAGATTTTATTCTGTTAATTTTATAAACGGGTATGAAATGTCACAGTTCCGTAAAATCCTTCCGCTTAATTGGGTGAATTCTGTTCAGTTACCTAGGATCTATTTTCTTCAATTAGGACCAAATGCTTTCTGTATATTCCCAAAATAAAAATGTTTTTCTTGAAGATCGGTGAGTAACCAATTGTCTTTGACAGTTTGCCTCTTATGTTGCAAATAACATAATCGTCTCGTATGTGTTGTTCGTTAAAGCGTGTATTGTGGTATATATTGCAGTGCGCACGTGTTGCTTTAATGTAAATACATTTAATGCAATCGGTTTCTCAGTGTTTTCCATGACGAAACATACACAAACAAAATTATAAGTTTGTATTATCTATGTATTATGTATTTACTAACAATTAATTAAACTGTTTTTAGTGTTTTAAGATGACTACAACATTATGTTTATATAACTAACCACAACAAGTTTTTCCGAATGTATTGTCTCACCTTAATAAGTAAATATGTTAACGAATGTAATACATATATTAAACTGCAACGAATTTTCACCGATGTTCTTGATACAATCACGCGCATATACATGTATTTCAATTACATTTCTGTAACACCTATGGTGACAACCTATCACCATAATCACAATATATGTAAATATTTAACAAATGTCCATGAAGCGAATGTATTTCAACATGCATAACATGACACATTTAGACCAATGAATATGAAAAGAAATATTTATATATTCAAATAATTCGCGACTTCACTGTTTATTGTTGTTTGACTGATGTCTGAGAATATGTATTAACACATGAATTTCAATTTTGTTATGCATGACAAAGGCCTGTGAAAATATAAGTTTAAATATAATCGATTTGAAACGAGTGTTAGTTAATATGCACAACACACATCTAAACAAAATGCTAATTTACTAATATGCATGTTTGATCAACATTAACTGAATACTTCAATGCAGACAACCTCTATAATGATGACGTTCAGTGCGTTGTCGGTGAACTGTAGCTGCACCTTCAGTTTGCCCATGGGCTGGAAAGGAGCCGCGTTACGTGGGGCCATCATCTCCTCGAGATTGAGGCCCCCCATCATGACGGGCGTGTCGGGGAGCCCGATCCCCGGGGCTCGCTGTGGGGTCACACAAAACAAGCTTTTAATATAAACAAAGTGGTTCTTAAGCAACAGCAGCAGGAGATAAACCTCATTAATAATGGAGAACGGTTGCAATACGTGTATTTGTATTATGTTAAATGTTTTATAATGTCAAAATGTTCAAGTCATTTCATTCCGCAAATATTCAGAATGGCGGAAAATTGTTTGAGTTCCCATGAAATAACTTTTTCATATTTGAAGAACGATAAAGAATATTTGAATGATAAGAA
The DNA here is from genome assembly GCA_007657795.1 of Dreissena rostriformis. Taxonomy (NCBI): domain Eukaryota; kingdom Metazoa; phylum Mollusca; class Bivalvia; order Myida; family Dreissenidae; genus Dreissena; species Dreissena rostriformis. Next base: position 106,423 of record VMBQ01000262.1, read on the forward strand.
CTTGCAGTGCTCGGTAGAAAGAGAGAGAGAGATCTTAAGCTTCGTGAGATGAAATATTTCAATTACCTTAATAAGTAAGAATCGGTTTTGTTGTATATGTAATATATGCTATGTAATATTAATATTTCAAAAGGAAAAAATATTCTTTAATTGGCACAGTCATTTTAGTATGGCATTGTATGTTTTTATGATTATTTTTATAACAAGTTTATTGTCTGAAGTACGAACATTGGTCATAAGACTTGAAGTTTAATCAAGTGTATCATTTTATCCTAAATTAGCAATACAACTTTATGTAATGTTATGTAAAACATTATTGTCATTTGCATATAGTAGACACATTTAAAGGGCATAATTTATAACTGAACTCGCTATTGTTTGAGGAACTTTTATCATTATTATTCGACTGATACGCAGTAACCCAAAGCGTACATGGTTGCATTAATATAATAGTTAGTGTCAGTTCAGGTTTTGAATGTTTCGATTTAAAAACAACCGAAAAAGAAAGTTTTGTCTAAATTCATTATGTTTTGATGGCATGTGCTGTAATGAGGACGTTCTTCCTCTGAAAAGATCTTCAGTTTCTGTAACGTGATGTTTCGTCGTCGATCTACTGCAAACTAATTACGAGAAAACAGCGGGTTAGCTCTTTATTTCATTCAAAAATAAGATTTTCTTTTAAAGATAATGACATTTGCTTGTCATATCTTGGAGCCGTCGGCATTTCTTGATATCTCAGTCCGCCATGTAATACGAAATATTGATTTAACCTTAAGGTTGTATCAGGGAAATTAGAATATTAAGCAAAATTGAGTGGAAATGTCAAAGTGAAGACACCATTTATGTAAAGCGTGCCGTTGATACAGTAAAATATAATACAATCGTATAGGAAAGTGATGGTAGAATATGGATGAAGACGAAATAAATATGGGACATATATATAATTAGGAGTTCATGTGGGGTTGAAAAAACTCAATAAGCAGTTCGAATGAAATATATTTTACTTATGAAATACACAACTAAGTGGAATTATAAGTTTTCATATGTTATTCAGATATTTGTATTTCATGTGGACATACGGTGTTCAATTACTGTGATATAACTTAATTGAAATGAAAATATAAATGTTTGAAGCGATTTCTTTGTTTAACTTGTATGTGAATTATTTTAATATCCCACTACTATATACATATTTACAGAAATTAGGTTTTCCCACAAACATAGCATCATGGCAGCAGAGGTTCATAATACCTCTGGCAATCAAATAAATATCGTGCATATGTTTACCATTTCTAACGAAAATAGTTTGTGTCTTAATTGTTATTCCATTAACCATTTCTGCCATTTTTCACTAACCAATTTCTGTTTCTTCCGCTGGTCTGGTTAGTATGGTAGTGCAACGGGGTTTGGTGTGTGATCCAAAGCGTTAATTGAGATAACAACCAGGGATGACAAGGTCAGTCGACGTCCGTCGGGTCGACAACGACCTAACAGAAGGACGGAAAATAATATAGTCGATTAAAGCGTATTAGTAAAGTTGTTTGTGTATCCGTGTTTGCATGTATTCGCGCATGACATGTGCGTAAGTGCAAATTTCGTTTCGTGCGCAAATGTGTGTATACTTTCGCTTTCATATCGTTTGTGTATGCATGCAATCGAAGCTGTTTTGCTGCGTTTATACATGTAGTTGTGTATATAGTCTTGTATTTGTAAAAGAAGAAGCATATGTAGTTTGTTTCATATAATGTGGTATTTACTATATGAAACACATACGTAAAACAAACCTCCAAATGAAGAGTGTCAATCTTATTAAATGCAAATGTACATAAAACCGTGATGTATTACTAACGAAGACATTTTGGGGGTACTCTATTATACGATGTAGAATAGTTCGTAGAACAAACCAGAAAAAAATGACAAAGTAACGAACCTGTTGGCTGTGGAAGTTAGGCTGAAAAACAAAACAAAAGCAGTAAACAATTTTTTGCGTTGCAAATCTTTATTCAGTGTATATGACTGAGCTTACGTGAATATGTATTAACCACCACCTGACTCAGATGCGCACTATGTACTATAAATATATATATAGTAGTAACTATCAACTAATTATGTATAGAGTGTCCGTCAACACTTAGAGATTTTAGTTCTCCTCACCTTGCAATTATTTATAGCTTTTGGTCAGTATAATACCATCGAGTTAGCAAAGATAAATCAAACGTGTGAATCAAACAGTTCCTGTTTTAAACGATGTTCGCTTCAATTGTATGGGATTCGATTGTTCGATTACATCTTTTGACTACATACGTTCAGTAAAAGTGTAAGTTAGAACCGTTATGCACATTTACAAAGCGATAAGGGTACTCGTAATACATCAAAACATACTTATTATGTTTGAGTGTTTTACCATACAAGAAGGATTCACCTTACAGCAGTTAATAGTTTTTACCACCATAAAGAAAAACAGTCAACTTACAGATCTTACTAGAGCATATAATTGTCCCTATTTTTTTAAATACCTTCCGAAATAAATATTGCACTTGGAAGTCAAATTTCGGCGAGCGAATGGCTGCGTCGGTATGGGCGCGGCTTACGTCTGGTCTTCTTCTGCTCTTTGCCGTCGCCTTCTTCAAGACTGGACCTCCTTGTTTCCGGCGGGAGCTCCTCCTCCAGCGTGTGCATTTCGTCCATTTCCAAATTGTCAGAGTCAGAAAGGTCTGCAATTCAAATAATTCTTTGAATATTTAACTGTATATATGCATTTGCTTGTTTGTTATACACATTACCACAAAAGCGCCTTTCATCATGGACCGGTGTCATATTTGTACAATGAGTCTAAATGCACTTGATTGGGCTGCTTTGCTTTTTTTGTTTTGAAGATACATATGGTAGCATAATCTTTGTTGCTGAGTTATTGTACGGTGGTTGTTGGTGTAACTCTCATATTTTTATGCAATATTCTTTATTAACTATACGATATTTTCTTTTTAGAAATACAAGTAGTGTCGGTTTGTTCTCGGACACGTTTGATTGAGTGCATCTTGATGTCTAGGACATTTTGAAGTTGGAATGGTATTTATCATACCAAAAATTGTTATATTGAAAACGTCTCTTTTGTCTTAATAATTAATATTGATACTCAACTATTCTGCCAGTTCTATTACATGTGACACATCGGTCAAGCAACGCGTTATTCATAAAGTAAAGTATATATACAACACTAACAGTGCGTGATTTGTTATGTTCAAAATGCAATCCCTTATTTTTTTCACAGAATGCTTAAATGCCAGATATATAGTGCACAGCTTAGTGCCAGTGTTATATATATATATATATATATATATAAACTCCTTTATATTGTAGTATTTTTCCCGATGTAAAATCTTCCTGGAATAGATGCACACTGTGGTTTTGTAATGGATATTTTTATGAAGGAAAATTCATTCATTACAGGTCTACGTCATTTTTTTTGGAAATCCAAAGAGTATATAGCCAGATTACACTGCCAACGGTAGAATATACTTTACAGAATTGAGATGCTCTCTTTTCTTTAGATTAAAATCTGCATCTATTAAATCTAAAATTAATACGATCATTTTTTTTTAAATTTGAACGCTATATTTGTAAATTATAATCCAAAGTATGTTTCGATTATGCGAAACACAGTTATACTTTCCTATACCTAAGATGATGGCTGTTTTTGTAACATGAACGCTTATTAGGATTTTAAACAAACCTCCAGTTGATGACTTCAAATCTGTACCATTCATTGTATTAGACTTTATCAGCCCTTGAGATTTAAAAAAGGTGAAATAAGCGATACATATAAATGCTTTCAAGTTCCTTCATCTTTAAAACTATGGCCAACAATACGTATTGATGCCCAAAAAGGTTTATGGGAGTAAATGAAAAAAATATTGATTGGATTAGTTGTGTATTATATTTAAGTTTGCAGTAAAAAGAAACCATGACTACCGATTCGCATTCCACATGGTTATTTAGTAACCAAACACCTCTTTCATAACACTAGATTATGGGGGTCATACACATTATATATTGTAAGATCTAATTATCGAAATTGGTATTAATCTATTTGAAAATGGAAGAAGGTATTAATTTTTGGATAATACCATCTATATAAATGTATATTTTCAGATTGTATGACTTTCGTTGTATGTTTTAATAGTACATACCGAGAACTTGACGCATAAATCAAGTATACAAAGCTTGCAATCTAATCAGTGTTTTAAACAAACGCTATATTGTCAACGACAAAGTAACGTACCAGCTAATAATTCATATGTATCGTCATTTCTGCCAGAACTAGCGTTGGAACCTTTGCGGATGCTTTCGCTGCTACCTGAGCAACGTCTGGAAGAACAATTGGAAAGCAGCGACGTTCGTCTGCTACACAAACTGCTTCCAGATCCACGGCGGTCGTTGGACGCGAGAGATTTCCGACGGCTGCTCAGACTACTTCCGGAACCCCTGCGGTCTGTTTCATTAGATGCTATTGATGTTCTTCTGGAACTCATGCTTTCTGCACTGCATCGCCGCAGGAAGTCAGAGGCGTAGGACTGTCTACGACTGCCGTAGTCAACAAATATCTGCGGGACAACGAATTTAGTTTGCTCCTGCTTCTTGTTTTGCATTTGGCCCATTACTAAACTTTTCTTATTTTCTGCTTTTTCTGATTTTTTAACCTCAGCTGAAATGTAGACAACTTTGATGATACTAAATAAATGAATCGTGACAAATAAAAAGAATTGCAACAACTATTGCAAAGTGAAATAAAAATATTATCCAATTATTCCCATCTGTAAATGTCAACTATAACAAAGAAATTTAATAAAAATGCGGTGTTTGCATATACAGTAATAGCAGATATAAAATCGTTTAAATTACATTATAAAAAGTATTAATGTATTAATGCATAGTATCTAGGTCTTAGAATTATACCATATTGCCTTTCTTGCTAGCGAATGAATCGAGCGTTTTACGGCCTCCTGGATCTAATACAATTGACGGGAGACAATTTAAGGAGAGTTCCGAAAGTTTCCGGGATGAAGAGTTCTTTTGTCGAAACATTGATTTCACGTTTTAACTTGTTATGCTGAAAGTGCATTCCGTACAGAGATGAGTGGGTTAAGAGCAGTTATTAAATAAGGAATATAATGTATCTGCTTATAACAAAACACTCGTGATAAATGATAAGCACGCGAATGTTATTGATTTAAAAAGTGTTGGCGTGAATCTGCATTACCCGTTTTATTATGCAACTGCCATAACAACGACCACCTGTCTGATATTTTGTGATAAAAGACAGTTTTATTTAGATACTGACCGATAACGCAAAATAACTCAGTCCATTTTCTGATATACCAGGTCACTGTCCAATTCAACAATTTTTTGCTTCACAATGCAATTATTCTGTTTTCAATTATAAGCTTAATGGTATAGGATTCCGCAATTGTGTCCAAATTTCCAATACAAACTCACATCATAAACTCGAAAAAAATATCAAAATGCAACTCCTGATTGTTTGCTTTTCCCACCCAGTTATCCTCAGGATTTTAATAATAAATGCATCAGTTCATAGAGTTAACATTCATTAAAAGACTCACTATCTAAGAAGTCCTTAGTTTGGGCGAATTATTTTATAATTGCTGCTGTCTGAGTGTGTTAATTGACAGAATGACGTGATATTATTTAAAATAAACTGAATCACAGGACACGTAACACATTAGTGTATATTGCATAAAAAGGTATTAATATGTTATTATTTATGTCTGTATCTAGATTTATTTCGTATGTTAAATATACATAAATCCATGAAAATTTCACCAGACTGTCTCATTTGCATATTGGATAAATCGCTTAATTTGTTTTACTAACTGTTGTAATATATTTTAGAAAAGGTGTATATTTTTGTGTAAGAAACATTTTATAAGAAATAGAATACATGGTTTCTGTCTTATGATAACATATGTATATCGGATTCTGATGAATTTTGGAAGGACAGCCTCGTCTACACTATGCCGATGTCATCTTTGTCTGATATCAATCTGTTATAAAAGGACAGTGACCATTTTTTCGCTATTAACAAGATATCATAATGAATCAAAGCAAAATATGGATCAACATGTAAACAAATAAACAGAAAGAGATCGGATACTGGCACAGACGATCACCTTGTTAATGCGGGATAATGCACGCATATGTTTCATAGTTCATAAATGTGTTTCTTATTCTTAAACCGCACTTAAAGTGTTTTCTCCTTAAGTATTACACGTCTTTAAATATTGTATGTTCCTTTTTGTCAGGACAATATTTATCTACTACACAATAGTATTCGATAAGTTAATAAAACATGTATATAACAACAATGTTTTTTCTGTATATGCTGACAATGGTATTCAAACGTATGGCTACACGATTTGCTTACTTCTTCCGACTTTCTCTACACTAAAGTCCTTTTATAGATAGGGTGAATGCATAACTCGGTAGATTATGTACATTTCTTTTATAAAGCATTTACCAATACTGATCATTTTCCCGCGACCGCTTGACACGTCACAGGGAAACTTTTTATAATTATACAAAAAAAATTATTTAGCTTTTATTAAACAAAAACAAGATGATAAGAAACTTAACTTATTACTTATTAATATACAATCCTAATAATAATAATATAATAACGTTTTAACATTCGATATAATAACTTTAAGTGCCTGGAGTCAACATAATATCCCATGACGATTACAATTTGCATAATTTTGCTATTACTCAACGTGATTTGTGATATATAGGTACAGGCGGTGGTATAAAAGTACGGAGATGCAACCGTATAAACCATACATAGAATTGTCTGCATACACTCTAAATTTTCCTAATTGAGTACGCTTACTCGCAGGTCAAGGGCGGTTTTATAAGTCAACAACAGCTTGATTTATTTTAATTATTTTTAAACGATTGTATATTATTGTCAATTTGCTTGGTTCTCCGCTTTATTTGAATTTCATAGAACAATGTTATGTCGAAATTTATTAACTTCATGTTACTTGAATTATTATTCGTGCTTATGGCTTTCGTTTTGTTGAACTTTCCATTTTAATACATAAACCATAAATATAAAGGTAAATTCATGTTATATGGTACAAACTATCAAGCAATACAAACTAATTCGAACAGACATGAAACAAATTTAATACAGGTTTACTTACACGCTAGAATATCTGATAAATGTGTATCAAATAAGAACAAATACATGTTCCACCACGTAAAGGAAAGAAGCATAAAGGAGAAAAAGTTGAAGTATGTTATTAGTTCAATGAAATAAGCATTCGTCACATAATAACATACACTAGTATGCCAACTTGCAGTTGTCATTAAGCAATATGCAATTTAGCATGATGAAGGGACTGGCAAACATTCCCTTCCATATCGGGAAGACCTCTGTGAATTCTACCGCTAAAAATGTAACAGGCTCATAATCACTGTCGCTCGTAATTGATTTATGGTAGCACAATTTCCGGTAGCTCTTAACGCCGCGAGATAATTAACGTCAAAACTATAAAACGCAGAAATGATAATGTCGGTTCAGAACGGGAAGATGATATAACCGATATTGCATCCTGTGGTATATATAAAAACATTTGCTTTTGATGATCCGTGCAAATTGATATATAACCCAAATAACTTGATACAAGCAAGCGTCAACGATATGCCGTTTGACGAAAATAAAACCGACACTTAAACATAATTTATACGCCAGCGTACAGTTCGTTGTGACCTTAAAAATAAATATTACAGGTACTTTTTGTCGTTGTGGTTGTAATTTTAAGTATTTAAGAGCATTTTTCTGCATTAGATTGGTGTATGATTCTTTCGAAATAAAACACACCTAATTTATGCACAAACGCCATCAGCTATAACGGATGTATGTCATTTTTGCATAAATAAGACACAAGTATCCAGACAGTTTATACACCGATGAAATGCAAACATATGCTTTAAAGGTCTTATTATTACAACGTTATGTGTATTAAAGCTTAATAGTTTAAACTACATGGGCCACAATGGACTTGGCGTACGAATCTCGTTTCAATTTTGGTTTCATCTTCGTCGAATGGCAAAACATTGACGTTCTCGCCAAACAATGCCTATTGAAGAATTAATAGCAACGCCTTTAAGATTCGTGGGATACAATGACGTCATTTTTCCACTTGTTGATGAAAACATAGTATGGTCATGAATATGTATGAGTGAATATGCATACGTAGAAGGTTCATCGAGTAAACACAGGTCACATGAGCGCAATATCAGCATGCAGCTTTTTGTGAAAATCAAAACAAGCGTGTAATTATTGCTTGATGATGGATCACCAGGATATATTATCCATTGCTACGTTCTTTCCTAAAGAAGCATATTAAACGTGGGTGGGGATTTAAAATACGATTATAAAGGAACCTTTGAGTGGAACACAGCGTTAAATTACCATCATTTTATCAGATTATTTGAAACCTCATGAAACCATAGTAACATTCAAAATGGTAAAGAGATAATGCTTCTCGTTTAAGGTTATAATTAGAATATATGTCCAGAAAATATAAGAAATAAAATATGGCAAATTATTCGAAAGCTAAAAATAAGAACTTATCAGCTGCAAATAGGCATCGATAGCAAGTGGTACCTCGGTTTAACACTACGATGTAGAAGAGTGGTTAACGCAAAACTATTAATAACAATGGACTACATGTAAATATTGATTAACTTTTAAAGTTAACAGAATAGTAAACGTTAAAGATATTCGGTATTTATCCACTCTGAATACACAATTACGAAGGGCATTTGTCCTTATGTGTCTTCTCCTTTTGTTCAAATGGCTTTATGTGTTGTTAATTAAAGGGCCATTGCAATGATCTCACTATCACTAATAAAAGGCGATGACAATATGTTTTTCTTTATGGGAATTTCAGATAAAATTATATGGTTCTATAGTCAATAATATTTTATTATATGACTTATTATAATTCAGTAATCTTTTAGTAACGGCAAAGCGATGGAATGTGTTTCAAACTGCGATACTTTCCGGATATTTGTTGTATTTCAGTTTTCTCGTGTTGCATGTAAGCAATTCGATCGTTACCAGGCAGACATAACAGCATTAATTAAGTGTTGTCTTTAATAATGTATTGTATGTATTATCCGTATTATTTAGGCATCTAGTCACTAGCCCAGCATATGGTAACAAATATTTCTCTCCTGTTAATCCTCCTGGATTTTCATTATTTCTATATTCAATACTAGATTGATTGTTTGATAAGTTTAATTCTCTTTCCATAATCTTATTTTCTGAATTTGGCGTTATTAGTCAAATTTAAATGCGACAATGTTGCTTAGATCAGCAATACCTTTTCTTGTAATATAAAAATTTGGCGATGGACTGAAAAGGCATGAACGGCAGTTTTTAAATACGAAACTTTGATAGTAATTTAACTTAAAGCAGTATTTATGTTTGCTCCAACGAAACTTTCATTACTCAATCGGGATTAAGTGCATTTTCAAAACCTCTCCTGGTATTTGATTTGGTGGAAAATATAAAACGACACATTTCCCCATGTGAAAAGTAACGGGATCTGTTTGAATAGTCATCTATGACATTCAATTTATCAGTATTAGCCTTACACAATATGCATATTACACCATTTTTTTTTAAATTTGAACACGATGGATATTGTCATAATGGGTCCGGATAGGGACTCTTTACCACCACATGATTTCCGTGTTTTAACAAATATTTGTCTCCAGCTTCCGCCTCCCAAAAGAAAACATGCGTAAGATTTGTTAGATAAAAACAGAACGTATAAACCTCTAAAAAATCGGAATTTCCTTCCTGAGGGCGGTATGTTTCTATTTTAGGTTAACCAGTTACATTAATCTTAACATTGCCAACAGCATCCTTGTATGCTAACTGTGTTCGTAAATTAGTCATATGCTTGTCTAGGTGCACTTTCATAGTAACCTTGGTGAACTGTTAATGTCATGACTACCAAAATTCATGGAATGCAAAATCCAGTTTCTTAAGACATTTTGCTCAGCGGTAATGGCTTTCATAGTGAACATTAAGCCACAGATTTCACTGTATGTTAAGTGAAACTTTAAATAGGGCGCTATTTGATTAATTTTCACACCAAACATGTGTGACTTATTAAAATTCATTCATATCAGATAGTTTTTTAAGACCAACAAAATATCTTTGTTGAGTATTTGTTTCGTGTGTAAAAGAGTAGGAAAAAAAGGTTTACGCAATATTTTTCTATTCAAGTCCAATTTAGGCTTACAGCTATATTTTTAAGTACAAACGAATGATAAAAACTCACTTTACAAATTAAAATATCCTACTTTAAGCTGTATAATTCTATAAACGGCATATGGTGCCGTAATTTAAGCCTCAAGGCGCAGACAAGCACGTAATAAAAGCCTCTGTTTTACGTGTGATATAAAGCACTAATTTGATTTAACCGTTTGCGAATATTATGCCAAGTCAAAGGGTGGCAGTCAATCACTAAATTTAAAATTTAACTCGGAAATAGTGTTCAAACATGTTTAGTTAATTATGACTTTAAGACAAATTTGCCATTGAACAGCAGGGTTATAATTTAAATCAAATTAGGCATTATCGCAACCACCTCAGCAAAATAGTAAATGCTTTAATAATATAGTTGCATTTTTCTGCCAAGACATACACACATCCTTTATTACCTTGAAAACTGTGAATAAAAACATAACTAGTTTCTAATATGCATGTTGAAAAGCTTAGTGTTATTTAGTATAAGGCCAAAAAAAAAAANACCCCAATAAAAAGTTGAGGGTCGGCGCCGATTCTAGAGACACGGTCGGGCGACCGGAAACGGACCTATTTTTTTTTTGGCCTAAGTACCTTGTTATGGTTAACCAGTTTGTAATTGTCCAAACGTGCTATATAGTATTGACCGTTTCACGTTTGACTATATAGTGTAGTACACCGTTTCCTCTCATGAACTTTAGACATAATATTTAAATAACCACTTATTATGTTTGTTTCCTTGTTCGGCAACTGTACACAGAAATGCATGCATTTTTGTATTACAAAAAAACGAACCAAAATATTGCATGACTAATTTACTGTAGTAAACACTAGCTGACGCACCGACGATTTTACATAAACAATGGGTGTGTCTATTTGTAACCTGTTTGACAGTGACGTATTTGAAAAAGCAACAGCAAAATATTAAATATAATGAATGTTCACAGGTTCTAATATTAACGTTCGCCAACCAAACTAAACACGAACGAATGATTTTGCATAAGAGGTCTGTCAAGCCCTTGAGCACCAACTTTCTGATGGGCTAAACTCATTGTAAATGCCATCTCATCGAATTGTGAATTGTTTTCTGTTATCGGTATTTTTGGACAAATCATAAAGATAAAGCACTTCGGCTATTTCAAATAGGATGGTGCCTGATTTCGAAGCACAAGTTTAGTTTCAAGAAGAACACAGTCTTTGAAACTAAATTTTACTTTTTTAAATATTTATAACAGAGATAAAGGTTCCATATATCGTAACAACAACGGGGTGGTTAACATTTACAAAAATAACATAGCACACAGTTTAATAATCAGATAAAGATACATCACAGTTTTTTTCCTAATATTTGCCGACATGGATGATAAGTTACTTTTTAAAATATTATATTGACACAATCTACCAGTTGTTTAACATGTTTATTGAATACCATTAACTTTCAAATTATTCCATTTTGATATAAAACTGAATTGTGCACTTCAAGTTTTTTTAACTACCTTTTTCATTTTGTTAATCAATAGAGAGGTTTATTTACGTAAATCGCCTGATTTTCACATAAAATATTATCTGAAGTAGTATGTCCGTATGTGAATCTAATTAAGGAATTTGAGATGACACATATGACACATATGCAATGATGTGGACATGATCACTATTGCTAAATGTATGAGCCTTGTTTAAATGATTTTAAACATTTTAAACCTAGTACAAACGTACTTTTACTCATCATTTCAAACAGACATAACATAATCATCAAATTGTTATCACACCTACATCGGTAATCGTTATTAGGACGTTATTAATATCAGTCATTCGCAGAATCATAGTTCGTTTAACAGTAGGAGACACTTATGAAAAATAACGAGACGCATCCACAATACAAATAATAAAATCGTCACATGTCAATACAAATCTAAAACGACCAAATATCATACACATACAATGAGCGTCGTTGCTAAAAGCAGGAGTCATGGATTATTTCTTGGTGTTAATTAAGTAGTTAATATGTATTTTTAACTTCAATAATTTAACAAACTTAACATGTTGCAACGTATTCATAAAACATGAAAATGGTTACTTAACTCAACACAATATTTGATAATTTATTGAACAAGTTTATAGACAACAATATAATGTGTTTAAACTCTGTGTTCATGTTAAGTCAATTAAGAGCAAAACTTCTTTTATTTATTTTTTAAGACAAAATATAACATATATAAAATTATATTAAATGTACTAATTCAGTACGTACACCATGCGCTTCTCTACATTATTTCAAACTGGTATACAAAAAAATGTTTAATTTCCTACAGGTTTGTAAAATAACAACAGGTGAAAAATTGAACACGATACAAGGATTTCCTTTCGATGAGACTTCTGTTTTGTTGTTGTTGTTTTTTTGCGTTTTTTTATGTAATTACATATCTGACATATATATCAATATATATATATATATATATATATATATATATATATATATCTCGTTTGTAGTTACAAGCCAAGGAAAACAAACAATGCAGCCGTGTTTGTAGCCTTATATACAGGATTGGTAAGCGGTATACGTTATCACTTTAAGTACGTTTGTCTTGTACCACTATATACTATTCCATTACTTCTAACGAGCTATACAACCCACTTAATAATAAATGAGTGCTTTTGAGTCCAAAAAGCGTCTCTATTTTCACATTTAACAATGTATCGCTTATATTTAATTTGGACAATTATGTATACGCTTCTTTTATTTCTTGGGTAGGATTGTTTGAAGGACACATTCACAATACAGAATTTTTCTACGCGGACTGAAAACCAATTAGTAACCAATTCTTTCTCTCGCGAGAACTTAATTTACCAAGTATTCTCTTTTTTGTCTAGCTCCATAAACCGTCTAAAGCGTTACAATTTATTAATTTTAATCCATCGTCTTTTCGAATAGGATTGGAAAATATCAAAAAGGTCATGACGTAATTTTGCTGGTCTTGATGATGGGATGCCAGTAGTCGGTTGGGCGGTGCGGATGCTCCATGATGTCGTACCAGTGATCGAGCTGCTCGCCGTGACTATACCAGCCCAGTTCAACCTGGCAGCGAAAAAAAATGAATAGTTATGAAAAACGCAAATTAAAAAACCTTCTTTGGTACTTATATCCATCCCTCTTCAAAAGGAAACAATTGGGAATATACGCAGTTTATATATTAACTTCAAACCTAACGATTTGGTGTTATAATTTAATTCTTTAATGAAAACTTAACATTATTTCCATTAAATATCTGTGCTAGTTTGATCGATTTTACATCATGACTTTGAGAGAAACTTACACGTATTATTGTTTGATAATACATCAAGAATTTGAAAACTTAGACATATTATTTTGGTACTGTGATCAAACGCACCATAGTTTGAAATAATCATAACTAGTTTTTCTGGAATATAAATACTTAAAACGGCCAGGTAATGAATGTAATGCATTTGTACGTATTCAAAGTAATAGTAGAATGGTAAGTTAGTGTTCTCCGCGCTAGTTGTATTGATAATTTACAATCCCTTTAGCGTCACAAACAACCGTTAGGTGTGTAAACATCGTACACACTCAAATATATCAGTATTTGAAATAAAACGTTGTGTTTCTCTAACGAAAGGGAGAAAATATATTTAAATCGATTATTAGATATACTCACTAATATGGTAACTACTTTGCGGATATTATACTTTATGTTGCGATGTTCGATATCACTGGTAGAGGGATTGTTAGCGTGCAATAAACTGCACACAAATAACAGTTTAAGTCAAATATTCCGCATGCTGAATATGGAATTAAACACGTTAAACTTTAATTATGTACACCTATATTATGGTATTAGTATGAATTTGTAAAACACCATCGACTCGATGAATATTCGACTTTAATGAAGTAGAAAACTAATAATTAAATCTCAGATGCCTTCAGGAGCATTCAATTATATGCCACGGTGCTTGCTTAATCCGCCACAGGCTTAATCATTATCAATGTGGTCTTAATGTCGCTTTTGCAGGGATAAAAATGGAAAATGTTACTGTTAATGTTAAGAACATAGTTACTCGAATTTGTGTCGAGAAATCGATGTTTTTTTGTTTCGCACAAACCGCCTTGAAGGAAAGATTCTAACGACGTTCTTTGAAAGCTACCGGCAATTTAGTAATAAGTGCCTTTGAACTCAGTCATTTCAACAGTTCTGATCCATTTATCAGGACGCATATGTATTAAGAATATATCCTGATTTTAAAATCCGACACGAGTTCAGATAGTTTAGCTTGTGCGCAAGCTTTGGGCCTAGGTCACTAACGAGTTTCTTGGACGCAATATAAAATAGGGTATTGACTGACAAGCATTATCAAATATTGAGTACTTTACGCAAACAAAAATAGCAAAACATGTTGCTAAATCGTGTTATATCGACTTGTGAAATTTACGAAGTGAATGCACATATTTATTCTGTATTATGCTATGTTGTATATTTTCGTTCCGATAGCCACAATTATATGTGTGTTTATAATATTAAATGTTGAATAAAGACACGTTTATCTTGTTCGGCTCCAACATTGCGGTCACCCTAACAATGTTTTAAGCTTACACAAATACACTTATCTATATCCAACACTTATTATTATCAAGAAACCAACCTGGCCTATTTTCTGAACGCCCATCATCATGTCCTTGTGAATAATATGGAATACAAACACGTGACCCAGCAGTTTTGGATTCTCTCGGTTAATATCGAAAACGCAAGCCTGATTCCATACAGGGTCTTGTGTGTTCTGGCGAACTTTCGTCTTGTGTTTGGCCTCACGGATACCATTTATGTACATCTCTACTTTCACATATGGATCTACAAAAACAAAATACAAGCATGACTATATAAATCGCTTGAAGCTGTTTTGGTCCAATACTAAGAATACTTCGTATTTTTAATTATATAGTATATTATTATAATTACCGAAGACAGGCTTGCATAATAATTATTTAGCGCATACATTATTCAAGGTTTTCATAGCATCGGTTAGAATCGTGGTCTAAAAATCGTCGGTTAAAATCATGCTTCCATATACATAAATCGAAATAATACTTTAATGTTTCTATCATTTTATTTGAGTTCTGCACGCAATCAATCCATACTAAACACTATATTAGAAGAAAACTGCGCGTTTTCAAATTGCACATACATAACCACTGTACTGAGCTTAACGAACACAGAAACAATATGGCTTATGTTATACATGACAAAACACAACACGTGACTACCGTGAATGGTGGGACTAACCACAAGTATTTATACGAACGCACATGCATTAAGACCCGTTTTACCAGCGCGCGACTCTTTTATTATTATGTTTATATTATAAAGAGTGCTAATAAACCTCATGAACTGATGAAGATCACTCAGGCCCTATTTATTCCTTCGTCTGTTTTAAAACGATAAGCTTAAACTAGCCTTTTTTATTTCCATAAAGTGTGTTAACATGTATTGTAAGAATATAGTAATAGTTTTATATGTGTACTTAACTCACAAACAAACACGTGTGTGAACAATAACAATTAATGTCACCATATTTAAATAATTAATTAGAATTAATACAATATTTTTAATCTTCTTTGTAACGCAATGTCTTGCAATATTTTTCTATTTGCGCCAGTTATTAATCAATCACGCAATTTAGGACTTCGGGCCTGGAGATATATAAAACGAACACTGGTACTTACTGACTGCACCTAGCAACGAGACACGTGGTAGTGATCTTGCCTCTACCACGTTGAACACCATCTTGCCAGCCACTGGCTGATAACAGCCCGAGATATGGATATCACCCTGATGCAGCTGCAAGTAAAACTCAAGTTTAGAATTCAAATTTATTTGGTCAGAGGCGTTACACGTATCCACCTTTTGTATTTTCAACTTTTCAATACAAAACGTAACTTGTTGAATAGTTTAGTTATTATGCTTCTGACTAACATGCTATAGTTTTTAAAACTAAGATGTCGCAAACATGTTCAGAATACAACAAACAATGTTGGCTATATAATATTGACAAATTCATTTCCCTGTACGAAAAACACGGTTGATTAGGCCTTCGATATGATTGTCAGATGCTTTTAATGCGCATGCGATATTTGTGTTTGTTGAGTGTTCTGTATCTTGTGTCTAGTGCTCTTGCAATGTGTCAGACTGTTTGGATACTTGCCATAAATATTTGACCTAGTGATATACTTATGTTTCTTTCCTGCTGGTGCAGTTACAGTTTCACACGGTTAATATTTATTTAAAGCATGGTTTCTGCCACATTTAAAGCCCATGTCCAATTACGTAAAATAACATTCTCGTCACTACGTCATGCAATATTTCCTATACAGAATAGACGACTTATCGGTTGGTACGATATCGATTGGCAAATAAGGTGAATCATAATGAGTTTTATGAAACACTTTTGTGCTGAATTTAACCATATAACATGTGCGCACTGTGATATGTTTGTTTATATTATTAACTTACATGTGCAACGGGCTGTGTACGGTTTATTTAAATGGCAATAGTTATTCTTTAAAAGAGCGTATGACATAAGTCAAACGTATGTTTATATCTATATGAAATAGTTTACATCACTAGTATTTTCAAAACCAGGAACCACAACATTTATATTCTTTTTGATTTAACTAATTGGACTTCTTACTAGTTAACTAAAGTATCTTACGTTTACACTATGTCTTGATGACAAATAAATGCACCTGAAATAAAGTACCATCTTTAAGCAATATAGCAATGACTTAGAAAATCTTCTTAACTTAAAAACGGGGCCCGAATTTACCAGCCCTTTCATAGACCTTAGAATAAAGAATAGACTAAGAACCAAGAAGATATACTTCAGTGTTTAAATGTATATAGGCAATAACTGTTTCTTATGTCCTAAAGAATTTCTAAATGAAGAATTGTGTTGTTAGAAGTGATATATTCCATGTTATATTGAACGGTATTATACTATAAGGAAACTGTTAATAACAAGTGCACTTTTTCAAAGGTGATAATTGATGTCAATGCAAAAATATCGTCGGTTTCATATTTAACAAATTTTGAACAAGTGTGATACGTTGTTGCATGGTATGTCTTTTCAATGCGGTAAGTAGCTATCATTACTGTTTCAATCATACCATAGATCCAGCCAACAAGATGGTAAATTATGTTTTTGAGAATTGTTGATAAAGATAGAGCAGAACTTGCTTGTATTATTTTCAACATATTGAGAAAACATGGACAGCTATATTTGATCGGGCTCTGTTTAAGTTTAAACGTATTTATTGAACCTTACATTATTCCTCGATAACGACTCTTTTACATTACTTGACACGTATGCCTTGAATTGGATGATAGTTTTGTGTCGTCAAATTTATGCTCGATTATGTCTATGTTCTATAACTAGATACGTACTTCTTGCCAAGGTTGAATATAAAATTTGGAAAAACAACACGATATGACAACAGCTATGAGAATGCACAATTTCCCAACATAGTCGTTAAGAAAGCAGTGTTTTCCTTTACTATACAGAACTAACACATTCTAAAGATCCTAACTGTTTTCAACATGTACTTAAATACTTTAACATAAGGGACATCCCGTAATGAAATTTTGGAGATGTGGAACCTCGAGGACATGTGGTTGTTTAGTAATTGTGTCCTGTTTGCAGTCAAAAGACGATCACCTGGTTTAGTCTGGATATATGATGTTAACAGTTTAGAAGCTCTTACGTTCTGAACAAGCACTTGACAATAGTGTTCATTTCTTCAAGACTGAGTCTGTTCTTCTCTTGGTCTTCTTACGAACCAAGATTTGCCATTCTGTCTTCCTCATAGTTTCCGTGTTCCACAGTGAGATCTTATCCACTGGAGAACAAGTCTGAAGCATTTCTTGTTTTATAGTGCAGCTGTGAGATAAGGCAGTTTGTTGGCTGATGGTGCTTCCATGACTGACAAATCGTCTGCCTCTGTTGCTTACACGTCTGTGAAGGCCTTATCCATGCTTCATGAGATACCTTTCTTTAAGCGCCGTGTCTTACTTGCTTATGGCACTTTGTTCGTCTTTGGTGATGAGATGAATAACTATGGTACTATGGTACAGAGGCAGACTGCAAGTGTGGTGCAAAGGCTCTACAACAGTTTGCGGCTGATACTTAGCCTGACATTGGTACTGTGATGTTGCTCTCGTTTTCATTTGCTTGAGCCAAAGCATTTCAGGCCGCCCCTCCTGTCAAAGTTATTCCTTTTTATTTCAGGGTGTTCGTGTGATCGCTGTTTCTCTCGTCATTTAAGGCTTTGGTAAGTGTCCACAGTTTGGTGGTGTCTCTCTCAATGTTTTTTGTTTTCATGTCGTCTCTCTAGTGTTTTTGTATAGTTTTCATCGTAATCTTCAAGTCTCGGGCCGTGTGTTCTTGAAGTGTGATGTTATTCTTTTGGCTGGGTTGGTCTTAAACGTTTCTGTGGTTTGGGTGAGGTTGTGGTTCACATTCTGTAATTCTTGCGTCCAGTATGGAGAATAACCCCTCTAAGTTTTGTTTGTCTTTCGGCCTTGAGGATGCGTGTGTCGAAGTCTCGGATTGTGTTGTTGATTTTCCTCCTTGTGGGATTATGTCTTATGTAATTTCATTTCTCTGGATGTTAAAGTAATCCTATGTGGCTTGATTTTAATTACATCTTGGAGGAATAAGAGATGGATTCGGTGCTGAAAACGAGAATAAATAAGACTGGTCAATGGTCGCTTCCTCTTAACTGGCGACCAACAGATATATTGATGTTTCTGTACACATCCTCTGTGCATAGGGTCAGGCCAGGTGCTAGCGGCGTTACTAGAATGTGAGCTGGTTAGAGAGTTCGCTGACGGGTTTCCGGTGTATCTCGTCTTGCCATGCTTCTATCTCCTCTCCGCTCTTCCGACACTGGCGTCATATCCCAAACTCTAAGACTGGCTGTTCATGTGCAGCTGTGTATTGAGACACCTTGGTTGTGTAAAGTCATCTGTGCAGCCCGGTACTGCCGGCTTCAGGATTGGTATTTTTGGCAGGGTTACCTCACTGCTGGCTCATAGCCAAAAGCACTCATATGTGAGCGCATTACACTTGGAGCTAATGTTATCCATACCCTGGGACTAGAGGTTATAACGCACAAATTGATAGAAGGGTGTTTTTTTCCTGGTCCATATGTGGTATTTTTATTGTTGATTAAATTGCCAGCCCTTCATCAACCCACACATACGGATAGGAAAACTGCAAGTTGGTCAGGAGCTGTTTATTTGTTCCGCAAGGCCTAGTATCTCAGAGCCAGCCCCTATATCCAGCGGTCGTCCCGGTTTTCGCAACATGGAGACCAGCTGGGTTGGAGATGGTCTTCACACGGCTTAAGTTGGGGTAGCCTATCATAACTGGGATCAACCACATTCAATATATGTTCGCTCATACGAATTAAACCCGAAGTTAACTCCATAAGCATTATTAACGCGCTTGAATTGTTTAATATTTTACGTGTTCACAACTTTGATCGTATTTTCTTTGCAGTACTATGTCATCGTATTAACTTAGATAGTTCACAAATGTGAAATCAAATGTCCTACCAACTATGCTAGCGAGTACGTAAAAAGAGATGTTCATCTCAACCATTTAAACAGTAGCAGTGTACTTTTATTTAAATGTTCTTGCATAAAGCCCTGTGTCAGGTTTATGTTTGCGACCTATACCTACCCTGTATACACTGTGGGGGAGAATAATGAGCTCCGTTAGACCGTTGTCGAACTTGTCGATGTCCCTAAGTTGTACAGACGCCATGCCGACGAGGTGCCGTCGAGTTATGTGGTGCGACGAGTAAACCTGAAACGATTTATGCGATTAGACGAGTAAACCAGTGAGTTTTGTAATAATTTATGTAATCAGTTAATATGAGGTGAGATGAGCCCAGACGTCCACGTGAGAGTTAACATACAGTTTCAATAAGCTGTGACTTAATGGGATGAAAAATAGTAGTTTGTTGCAAAAAACATTCAGAAAAGTAGCTAACAATTCGTTGAACAAATCAGCAATGATTTCCAATATTAATTCCTATGCATCTTAGAGAAACGTGTATGAATATCTTATTGCGAATGATTATTAAGTGCAATCTGGGTGTGTGTGTGTGTGTGTGTGTGTGTGTGTGTGTGTGTGTGTTTTAATTTTATTCGCGCGATGGTTGAAATGCAAAAGGATGCATACCCTTGGACAAAAATCATCCATTGGAATTGCTCAGTATTCCCTAAAAAGATAATGCTGTAACACATATGAAAGTAAAAACAAAGCTGCTCCATTTTTCTAACTATTAATAGGTCCCGAGGGCCAAATACATTATAAATAACGTAATGTATAGACATACGCGAGAGAAAAAACACAATGTGCCTCAGAAGAACACATAATTGTCTTCAAGAAGCACCGTAAGAAACGTCGTCTATGTGAGACAAACCAAACACAGACAAACTTGATTTTAAGAATATTATTAGAAAAAACGGATTCGGGTCCAAATTTAATTAAATGAGCAAGTTAACATTGTTTGCAGTCTGAAGTTCTTGATTAGCGGTTGTTAAAATAATGCATAATTCCTTGCTTTACGACATTGCGACTGTATTGAGAGGGAAGCATAGTTACCGTTCACCTCAAATTGTCAGTAATGTAGAGGTAATGACATGAGGACACGAACATCAGTTTTTGTATAATCTGACTGAACTTAAGAATTTAACGATTGCCGAAATCGTTTTTGTAATAATGATTTACTTGTTTTGGCGTATAACATATTTCTTGAACAATTTGCGTTTCGATGACGCGTCATTATTTGCATTACTGCCTGTTTGTGTCTCAGACTTGCAGAAACGTTCAAAGAAGGAGCTGCATAATACATTCGGAATATTACGCTAGTCCATTGTTCAAAGCGAATGTATTACTCGAATGGCTTGTTTATGACGCAGCACACGACAGGAGGAGCCACCAGTTTGATGCGAAGTCGATGTCTTACGATCCATGGTTAATAAATTAACAGTAATAGTAATAGCAGTTTTTCTAGTAGTAGCCAATGGCTGGGCTTAGACTATGTACAGCTTGTTTTGTCTGCCAAGTCTATATAAGAAATATATTTAACATGCATTATATAATTTCTATTCACCACAAAATTAAATGTATATTGAACGGGAAATACTTGTCAGATTAAAAAGGCTATATGTGGAGATGATCATGTCACTTTAAAGAGGAATACTGATTTGAAATGTGTCTTAATTAACTTATGACTAATTTGAAAGCAGTTAGTCAATGTTTTAACAAAGATTTTTGTGACACGGCCTCTTACCTGGAATTCAATGGCCGCTCCCTCTATTAAATCATCCCGAGTAATTTCCGAGATGGAGAACTTTTCTAAGAATACTGGGTTCTGAAAACAATTATAGTATATAGGAAATAAGACAAATGCGCGTTATGTTCTTTGTGATACATGCATATTTGATAATAAGTGCCATAACACGGGTACGAAGACGCTCAGTAAGACTATAACATGTGTTTTTCTCCTTATAAAACTATTTTAAATCAGTAAGTTTGAGTGACAGTGGGAAAATCTTTAGGTGATGACCTATATCTTTTGATATATATANAAAAAAAAAACATAATGAATTTAATGTGATATTTACCCGCGATTTATTGATAGTTTTTGTTCTGTATTTAAATGTTCTTCCAGGAACCAAGAAAGCTTTCACATAAGGATTTACTTCAGTGTTGCTAGGCAATCCGGCAATACGGAGATCACCAGCCTGGAGGAAAGAAAAAAAAAACAGTGTGACGTCATACTGTCAAAGACATTGCTGCAACTGCAAGCATCTAAATCCCCACTCTCCATTGAGAATAGCTCTCAATTTGATATCCAATGGCAAATGTCAGCAAGATGTCACAGTCCCGTAAAATCCTTCCGCTTAAGTGGGTGAATTCTGTTAAGTTATTTATGATCTATTATCTTCAATTAGGACCTAAAGCTTTCTGTATCTGTCCGAAATGATTTGTTTTTCCTTATAGATCGGTGGGTAACCAATTGTCTTTGACAGTTCGCCTTTTATGTTGCAAACAGCATAGTGGTCTTTAATTTGTTGCTCGTAAAAGCGATGATTGTGTTGAATATTGTAGTGCGCACATGTTATGCTATAAAATATATGTAGCAAATGTAATCGGGTTTTCACATCTTGTATGTATCTACACTGATTAAATAAAACAAATGAATGTCCAAAGACGAAATAAATACAAATACAATTATACGTTTGAATAATCTATGTATTAGGTAAGTACCACCAATTTATTCTTCTGTTTAAGGATGACTACATTATTATGTTTATATAAATAACCACAACACAGCGTTATACCAAATGTATTGTTTTACCTTTATAAGCAAATATGTTAACGAATGTGTTAAAATTCAACGTATATTTTAAATATATTATTTGCAACGAATGTTGACCGATGTACTTGATACAGTAACGAGCATATATTTTACTTATATTTCTGTAAAACATATGGAGAAAACGTATCTCCATTGTAACTATAAATGCAACTATTCAACCAATGTCCATGTATTGTCACACGCATAACCTGACACATTTGAAACGATGACTATCAAAAGTAATATTTATATATTCCAATAGCGCGCGACTTTACAAATTATTGATGCTTGACTGATGAATAAGAATATATACACCTATTCACATTTTTGTTTTTTTATACATGACATGTGACAGGGAAAATATAAATTTTAATATAATATCGTTTTGAAACAAGTATTAGTCAATATGCACAAACAAACCATCTTAACCAAAGGCCTATTTTGTAATCTGCGTGTTTGATCAAAATGTACGTATTACTTGAATTCAGCCAACCTCTATAATTATGACGTTCAGTGCGTTGTCGGTGAATTGTAGCTGCACCTTCAGTTTGCCCGTGGGCTGGAGAGGGGCCGTGTACCTTGGGGCCATCATCTCCTCGAGATTGAGGTCCCCCATCATGACGGGCGTGTCGGGGAGCCCGATCCCCGGAGGTCGCTGTGGGGTAACACAAAAACACGCTTTAAATATTAACTTAGTGGTTCTTAAGCTTCACCAGCAGGAGATTAACCTAATGTATTATGGAGAACGGTTGCAACACTTGTATATGTATTATATTAAAGGTTTTATAATGGCGAAATGTTACAGTCATTTGATTCCGCAAGTATTCAGAATGGCAGAAAATTGTTTGAGTTTCCGTGTAATTATCATCTTCAAATATTCGAAGCACTTTTAAGAATGTTTGCATGATTAGAACTTACAGTACTCAAGAGTGAAAGAGTGAGATTTTAAGCTTCGTGAGATGTAACATTTCAATTTCATAAATTAGTAAGAATCGATTTTGTTGTATATGTAATATATGTTATATAATATTAATATTACACATTGTCGATTATTATTTAATTGGCAAAGTAATATCTATGTTATTTATGTTTTTATGATTCTTCATATAACTTGCTTATTTTCTGAATTAAGAACAATGGTCACTAGAATTGAAGTATAAATCAGGTGTATCATTTTAATATAAATTATCAATAATATTTAAAATATTTTATTTTTATATGTTCCATTATTTAAAACCTCGTTTTCATGTGCATATCGTAGACATATTTAAATTGAATTATCTTTAACTGAACTCGCTATTATATGATTATTTTTTTTCATTTTTATTCGACTGAGACACAGAAACCCAAACCGTTCATGGTTGCATTTGTATAATATCCATTCGACATGTTTTGAATGTATTGGTTAACCAGCAACCCAAAAAGAATGTTTAGGATCCATTCGACATGTTTGGAATGTATTGGTTTACCAGCAACCCCAAAAAAAATGTTTAGTATCACTTCGTTATGTTTTGACGGCACGTTCTTTAATGATTACGTTTTGTTCTTAAGAGATCTTCACTTTCTGTTACAAGATGCCTCGTCGTAAATTATCTGCAAACTCATCACGAGAAAAACAGCGGATTGGCTCTTTATTTCAATTGATTATAAGATTTTCTTTTCTTTTATTTTTTTTGTATTACATATCTTGGAGCCGTCGACTTTTCTTGACATCTAAGTCTGACATTTAATACGAAATATTGATTGAACCTTAAGGTTGTATTAGGAAAATTAGAATAGTTAGCGAAATTGAGTGGAAATGTCAAAGTAAAGACACTATTCATCTTTAGCGTGACATTGATAAATAGCTCCGAGTTAAATATAATATAATGATGGTATAATGTGGATGAAGACGAAATAAATAAGGGACATATCATTATATATATATAATAAGGAGTTCATGTTGGGAATGAAACAACTACATTTGCAGTTCGAATGAAATATATTTTACTTATGAAATACACAATGAAGTGAAATTACTAGTTTGTATACAGCAAATCATTGTCTTTGTTGTGGACACACGGTATTAAATTACTGTGATATAACTGCAGTGAAATGAAAACGTAATTGTTTGAAACGGTTTTTTACTTTAAAGCCCCATAAACACTCAAAATCAATTTAATTACCCGCAATGATATCTTTTTATAAGACACACGAACACTAACATGGTACCATGTTAGTGTTTGTGTGTCGTATGAATAGATATCGTTGCGGGAAATTAAAATGGAATATATTGTGCCACAAAAAATATAAACGAGCATTTTGTATCTCGTTAAATCTATGTTACCGGACCACATCTTGCGTTGAAATGTTGGCTAATGCTATGAGTAACACTGATTTTTTTATGGGTTAACATTATTTTACGAAATGCTTAACGAAATAGTCTTTGATTTTGAGTGTTAATGGGGCTTTAATGTGCAATGTTTAAATATTGCACTACTACATAAATGTTAATAGAAAAAAAAATCCCCGCAAACATAGCATCATATGAGCAAATGTTCATAACGGGTCTGCACTCAAATAAATATCGTGTAAATGCTTATCATTTCTAACGAAAGTAGTTTGTGTTTGATTTTGTATTCCATTAACCATCTCTGCCATTGTTTCACTAACCAATTTCGGTTTCTTCCGCTGGTACGGTTGGTATGGTGGTGCAACGGGGTTTGGTGTGTGATCCAAAGCGTTCATTGAGCTTACAACCAGTGATGACAAGGTCACTCGACGTCCGTCGGGTCGACAACGACCTAACAGAAGGACGAAAAATAATATAATTGATAAAATAAAATCAGTGTAGCTGTTCGTATATTTGTTTGCGTATTTTTTCGCGCATGACCTGTGCGTAAGTGTGAACTTCGTTTTGTGTGCAAGTGTTCGCATGCAAGCGAAGGTGGAGTTGTGCGTATTAACATGTATTTGTGTGCATATTTTAGTATTCGAAAAAGAAAAGGTATATGTAGTTTGTAATTAAAAATGTGGTATTTAATATATGGAAAACATACGGGTTAAACACTTCTAAATGAAGAGTGCCAATAATCTTACATGTAATTGTACATGAAACACTGTAGTAATGGCGATATTTTGGGAGCACTATAATATACGACGTAGAATTCTTTGTAGAACAAACAGAAAAAAAGTAACAAACCTGTTGGTTGTGGCTGTTTAGCTGAAAAACAAACAAAAGATGTACACAATTATTGCGTTGCAAATCTAACTGTAAATGACTGAGTTAACGTGATTTTGTATTACCACGACCTGACTCATATGTGCACTACGTAATATGCATATATAAAGTAACTTTTAATTAATTATTAATAGAGTGATCGTCCGTCAACACTTAAAGATTTGTTCCCCTCACCTTGCAAGTATTTTTATCGAGTTAGAAAAAATTAATCAATCAAATGTATTCATCGATTAGTCCACGTTTAACACGATTTTCTTTTCAATTTTAGGGGACTCGATTGTTCGATTACGTCTGTTTTTAGACTACATACGGTAGAACTGTTAGTAAGAACCGTTATTCACATATAAAAAGCGATGAGGGTACTGTACTCGTAAGACATAAACACATACTTGTTACGTGTGAGTATTTTAACAAACAAGCAATATGCCACTTACGGCAGTTAATAGTTTTTACCACCATTAAATGAAACAGTCAACTTGCATATCTTACTAGTTCATATAATTGTTCTTATTTTTTTAAATACCTTCCGGAATAAATATTGCACTTGGACGTCGAATTTCGGCGAGCGAATGGCTGCGTCGGTATGGGCGGGGCTTACGCCTGGTCTTCTCCTGCTCTTTGCCGTCGCCCTCTTCAAGACTGGACCTCCTTGTTTCCGGCGGGAGCTCCTCCTCCAGCGTGTACATTTCGTCCATTTCCAAATTTTCAGAGTCAGAAAGGTCTGAATTCAAATAATTCTTTGTATATTGATCTGTATACATGCATTTGGTTGTTTGGTATTCACATTACCCCCAAAGCGCCATGTATCCCCGGTCGGTGGCCGATATGTACAATAAATATACATGCACTTAATTGTGCTGATGTGTTTATTTTTTTCGTTTTGAAGTTACACATGGTAGCATAAACTTTGTTGATGAGTACTTATACGGTAGTTGTTTGTCTAACTGTCATTTTAAATGCAATATTCTTTATTTACTATACGCAATTTTCTTTTTTGAAATACAAGTAGTGTTGGTTTGTTCTCGGGCACGTTCGATTTAGTGCATCTTGATTGCTGTGACATTTTGGAATGGTATTTATCATACTTAAAATTGTTATATTGAAAACGTCACTTTCGTCTAAATAATTAATATTGATACCAAATAATTCGGCCACTCATTCTCATAAGACACATCAATCAAGCTACGCGTTATTCGTACAGTAAATTCACTAGTGACACGTAATTATAGACAAGAAAACGATTTTTTTACGATGGACAACACTAACAATGCGAGATTTGTTATGTTCAAAATTCAATCTATAGTCTCCGTTACGATAAATGTTTTTAATCCGTCTAGACTGTTTTCACAGAATTCTGAAATGCCAGATATATAGTGCACACGATAGCTAAGCGCCAGTTTTATATTATAGTATTTTTCCCGATGTAAAATCTTCCTGGAATAGTTGCACACTTTGGTTTTGTAATGGATATTTTAATGAAGGACATTTAATTCATTACAGGTCTGCGTCTGAATTAAAGAGACATTACAAATAAATCATTTTATTGGAAATCCCAAGAGTATATTTCAAGATTAAACTGCCAACGGTAGACTATACTCTACAGAACTGAGATGCTCCGTTTTCTTTTGATTTGATACTTCAAATATTAAACATAAAATAAATACGATCAGTTAGTTTTTTAATTTGAACACTGTATTTGTACATTACAATGCAAAGTATGTTCGGTTAGGATTATGCGAAATACAGTATACGTAAAACGTTCCTATACCTAAGATGGTGGCTGTTTTTGCAACATGAATGCTAATTGGGATTTTTTAACAAACCTCCAGTTGATGAATTCAACTCTTTACAGTTAATTGTATAAGACTCTATCGGCCCTTGAGTATTAAAAACGGTTCCAATAGCGATGCATACACATGCTTACAAGCTCCTTAATCTTTAAAACTATGGCCAACAACACGTTTAGATATTTAAAAAGGTTTATGGTAATGAATTACAAAATATTGATTGATTAGTTGTGTTTAACATTTTTGTTTGCAGTAACAGGAAACCATCACTACCGATTCGCATTTCACATGGTTATTTATTAACTAAACCGCTCCTCAAACCACTCATTTCATGGGGGACATTTAAATTCTTTATTGTAAGATCTTATTATCGAAATTGGCATTGACCTATTTGTAAATGGAAGAAGGTATTGATTTTCGGATAATAATTCTCTTTATATCATAGATATACATGTATATGTTAAGATTTTATGACTTGCGTTATATGTTTCAATAGTATTAACAGAGAACTTGAAGCATACACTGAGTGAAGTCTAATTTTATCTACATGTAAACGATCATCAAATTATCTTGAAGGATGCGTGGCCTTTTTCTATGACTCAAGCAGTAACAAAACAAAGCAATAATACACACATATATA
>VMBQ01000262.1:135060-274730 GCA_007657795.1 Dreissena rostriformis
ACATATATACATGCGTGTTGAGTTTATATATATATATATATATATATAATCACTGTCTTATACACACATTATCTTTTCAACGACAAAGTAACGTACCAGCTAATAATTCATCCGTATCGTCATATCTTCCAGAACTAGCATTTGAACCTTTGCGGCTGCTTTTGCTGCTACCAGAGCTACGTCTGGAAGTACAGTCGGAAAGCAGCGACGTTCGTCTGCTACACAAACTGCTTCCGGATCCACGACGGTCGTTGGACGCGAGAGATGTCCGACGGCTGCTCAGGCTACTTCCGGAACCCCTGCGGTCTGTTTCATTAGACGCTATTGACGTTCTCCTGGAACTCATGCTTTCTGCACTGCATCGCCGTAGGTAGTCAGAGGCGTAGGACTGTCTACGACTTCCGTAGTCAACAAATATCTGAGGGACAACGAATTTAGTTTGCTCCTGCTTCTTGTTTTGCATTGGGCCCATTACTAAACTTTTCTTATCTTCGGCTTTTTCTGATTTTCTAACGCCAGCTGAAATGTAGACAAATCTGATGAAAATAAATAAATAACTCGCAACAATTAAAAAGAATTGCAACAACTATCGTAAAATATTTAACAAAAAATATTATCCCATGATTCCCGTCTGTAAATGTCAATTATAAAAAAGTAATTAAATAAAAGGTGTTTGCATACACAGGAATCTCAGATATAAAATCGTTAAAATTACATTATAAAAAAAGTATTAATGTATTAATTCATAGTCTCTACGTCTTAGATTTAGACCATATTGCCTTTGTTGTTAGCGAATGAATCGAGCGTTTTACGGCCTCCTATATATATTACAATTGACGGGAGACAATTTAGGAGAGTTACGATAGTTTTTGGGATGTAGAGTACTTTTGTCGAAACATTGATTTTACGTTTTAACTTGTTATGCTGAAAGTGCATTCCGTAGAGAGATGAGTTTGTTTAGAGTAGTTATTAAATAACGAATATAAAGTATCTGCTTATAACAAAACACTCGTGATAAATGATAAGCACGCGAATGTTATTGATTTAAAATATGTTGGCGTGAATCTGCATTAGCCATTTTATTATGCAACTGCCATAACAACGACCCGATAACACCTGTCTGATATTTTGTGATAAAAGCCAGTTTTATTTAGATACTGACCGATAACACAAAACAAATCAGTCCATTTTCTGTAATACCAGGTGACCGTCCGATTCAACAATTGTTTTGCTTCACAATGCAATCATTGTTTTCAATTACAAGCTTAATGGTATATGATTCCGCGTTTGTCTCCAAATTACCAATACAAACTCACATCATAAACTCGAAAAAAATCAAAATGCAACTCCTGATTGTTTGCTTTTCCGACCCAGTTATCCTCAGTATTTTAATATTAAATGCATTAGTTCATAGAGTTAACATTCATTTAAAGACTCACTATCTAAGTAGTCCTTAGTTTGGGCGAATTATTTAATAATTGCTGCTGTCTGAGTGTGTTTTTTGACATAATGACGTGATATTATTTTAAATAAACTTAATCACACGAAACGTAACACATTTATGTATATTGCATAAAAAGGTATTAAAATGTCATTATGTATGCCTGTATCTAGAACTATTTCGTATCTCATTTGCATATTGGGTAAATCGCTTAATTTATTTTACTAACTGTTTTACTATATTTTGGAAAAGGTGTATATTTGTGTGTAAGAAACATTTCATAAGAAATAGAATACATGGTTACTTTCTTATGTTAACATGTTTATATCGGACAGCCTCGTCTACACTATGCCGATGTCATCTTTGTTCGATATCAATCCGTTATCATAGGACAGTAACCATGTTTTCGCTATTAACAAGATATCACGATGAATCCAAGCAAAATATGGATCAACATGTAAACAAATAAACATAAGGGAGATCGGATACTGGCACAGACGATCATCTTGTTAATGCGGGGTAGTGCACGCATATGTTTCATAGTTCATAAATGTGTTTTCTTATTCTTAAACCGCACTTAAAGTGTTTTCTCCTAAAGTATAACACGTCTTTAAATATTGTTTATTCCTTTTAGTCAGGTCGATATTTATCTTCTACAAAATAGTATTCGATAAGTTAATCAAACATGTATACAACAATAATGTTTTTTTTTCTGTATATGCTGACAATGGTATGCAAACGTATGGCTACACGATTTGCTTACTTCTCCCGACTTTCTCTACACTCCAGTCCTTTTATAAATAGGGCGAATGCCTAACTCGGTACAACATGTACATTTCTTTTATAAAGCATTTACCAATACTGATAATTTTCCCGCGACCGCTTGACACGTCACAGGGAAACTTTTTATAATTATACAAAAAAAAAGTTTATTTAGCTTTTATAATACAAAAATAAATGTGATACGCAACTTTTAACTTATTGCTAATTAATATACAATCTTAATTATAATAACGTTTGAACATTCGATATGATCATTGTAAGTGCCTGGAGTCAACACAATACCGCTTGACGATTACAATTTGCATAATTTTGCTATTAATCTACGTGCTTTATGATATATAGGTACAGGCGGAGGTATACAAGTACTGATAGACAACCGTATAAAATTGTCTGCATACACTCTAAATTTTTCTAATTGAGTTACTCGCAGGTCAAGGGCTGTTTAATAAGTCAACAATTGCTGGATTCATTTTAATTATTTTTGAACGATTGTATATAATTATAAATGTTCTTGGTTCTCCGCTTTATTTGAATTTCATATAACACCTTGTCATGTCGCAATTTATTAACGTCATGTTACTTGAATTATTATAAGTGCTTATGGCTTTCGTTTTGTTGAACTTTCCATTTTAATACATAAACCATACAAATAAAGGTAAATTAATGTTTTATGGTACAAACTATCAAGCAATACAAACTAATTCGAACAGACATGATACCAATTTAATACGGTTTTACTTACACGCAAGAATATCTGATAAATGTGTATCAAATAACGACAATACATGTACCACCACGTAAAGGAAAGAAGCATACAGGAAACAAGTTGAAGTATGTTATAAGTTCAATGAAATAAGCATTCGTCACATAACAACATACAATATTATGCCAACGTGCAGTTGTAATTAAGCAATATGCAATTCAGCATAATGAAGGGACTTGCAAACATTCCCTTCCATAGCGGGAAGAAAAATGTAACATGCTCATTATCACTGTCGCTCGTAATTGATTTATGGTAGCACAATTTCCGGTAGCTCTTAACGCCGCGAGATAATTAACGTCAAAGCTATAAAAACGCAGACATGATAATGTCGGTACAGAACTGAAAGATGATATTACCGATAGTGTATCCTGTGGTATATATAGAAACATTTTCTATTGATGATCAGTGCAAATCAATATATAACCCAAATAACTTCAAACTCTTGCGTATAGTTCGTTGTGACCTAACAAAATAATATAACATGTGATTGTTGTCATTTGGTTGTAATTTTAAATATTTAATGGGTTTTTTATGCATTTCATTGGAGTATGAATTTTCCGAAAAAAAAACACCTTATTTATGCATAGACGCCATCAGCTATAACGGTTGTATATCATAAATAAGACATAAGTACATGTATCCAGACAGTTTATACACCGATGAAATGCAGAAATGTTCTATAAAGTTTTTATTATTACAACGGTATGTGTATAAAAGCTCAATAATTTAAACTTCATGTTTCACAAAGGACTTTTAATCCCTGGCGTACGAATCTCGCTTCATTTTCGGTTTCATCTTAGTCGAATGGCAAAACGTTAACGTTCTCGCCAAACAATGACGGCGTTTCACTATTGACGAAAAAATAGCAACGTCTTTAAATTCGCGGGATACAATGACGTCATTTTCCACTTGTTGGTCAAACAAACGTAGTATGGTCATGAATATTTATGAGTGAATATGCATACGTAGAAGGTTCATCGAGTAATGAAAGATACGTTACGTGAGTTCAATATCCAATCAGCATGCATCGTTTTTGTGAAAATGTAAACAATCTTGTATTTTTTACTTGTTGATGGATCACAAGGATATATTATCCATAGATACGTTTTTGTCTAAAGAGGTAAATTAAACTTGAATGGGGATTGAAAATACGGTTATAAAGGAACTGCCAAGTGAGGCAAAGCGTTAAACTACCATCCTTTTATCTGATTATTCGAAACCTCATGAAACCATAGTAACATTCAAAATGGTCTAGATCTAATGCTTCTCGTTTAACGATAAAGAGCAAATTATTCGAAAGTTAAAAATAAGAACGTACCAGCTGCAATAAGGCATCAATAGCAAGTGGTTCCTCTTGCCTTACGATTAAACACAACGATGTAGAAGAGTGGTTAAAGTAAAACTATTAATAACA
Source organism: Dreissena rostriformis (assembly GCA_007657795.1). Taxonomy (NCBI): domain Eukaryota; kingdom Metazoa; phylum Mollusca; class Bivalvia; order Myida; family Dreissenidae; genus Dreissena; species Dreissena rostriformis. The sequence goes on from VMBQ01000262.1 coordinate 139,462, forward strand.
ATGGTCTAAATGTGAATATTGATTAACTATTAAAGTTTACAGAATAGTAAACGTTAAAGATATTCGATTTTTATCCATACTGAATACACAATTACAAATGACAGTTGTTCTTATATGTCTTATCCTTTTGTTCAAATGGTAACGTATGTTTTTTGATTAAAGGGCCATTGAAATTATCTCATAATTTCTGATAAACGGCGATGGCAATACGTTTTTCTTCATGGGAATTTCAGATACTTTTCTATAGTTATATAGTCAATAATGTTTTATTATATGACTTATTATAATTCTACAATCTTTAAGTAACGTCAAAGCAATGAAATGGGTTCCAAACTGCAATACTTTCAGGATGTTTGTTGTATTTCAGTTGTCTCTTATTGTATGTAAGCAAATCGATCGTTCTTATGCGACCATAATAGCTTTAATAAGTGCCATCTTTAGTATTGTACTGTATGTAGTGTCCGTATTATTTAGCAACAGTCACTAGCCCAGCATGCGGTAACAAACATGTATCTCCTATCAATGCTTCTTTCATTTCGTTATTTCTATAGTTAATACTAGATGCAGTGTTTGATAAATGTTTTTCTCTTTCCATAATCCTGTCTCCTGAATTTGGCGTTATTAGTCAAATTAAGTTGCGTCAATGTTGTCTCGATCAGCATTATCTTTTTCTGTATTATAAACCTTTAGCGATGGACAGGAAAGGCATTTACGACAGTTTTTAAATACGAAACTTTGTTAGAAATTTAACTTATAGCAGTATCAATGTGTGCTCCAACGAAAATTTCATTAATCAATTGGGAAACAGTGTATTTGCAACACCTCTCCTGGTATTTAATTTGGTGGCAAATAAAACATGACACATTTTCTCATGTGAAAAGTAACGAGATCTGTTTGATCAGTCCTATCGACCATGCAATTTATCCCTACCAGGCTTCAACAAGATGCACATTACACCATTTTAATTTAATTTTAACACGATGAAAATATCCTAATGGGTCCGGATAAGGAGTTTTTACCATCACATGTTTTGCGTGTTTTGACAAATATCTGTCACCAGCTTCCGTCTCTCAAAAAAAAAACATGCAGAAGATTTGTTAGATAAAAACAAAACGTATTGCCCTCTAAAAAAACTCCTCATTTCCTTCCTGAGGGCGGTGGTATGTTTCTATTTTAGGTTAACCAGATACATTAGTCGTTGCATTGCTAACAGCAATAGTTTTAATGTATAATAATAGCAAGGAAATTTCATTAATAAACAATTTGCGTACTCCGGGATTCGAATCCGAGAGCTTAAGGTGCAAACTCGTACACGCTGATTATAAATCACTCATGCATTTGAATTTGTCGACGTATTTTAACGCTTTGTATTTTCTAACTAATCTTTATAACGCAATTATAATGAAAGACACAATCTGGTTAATTGATTATGTAGCAAAATACTTAAGGATTTGGTCTATACAAGTGCAATTAAGACTACATTTGTCTATCTGAGTTTTTCTTGAGGGGCTTGGATCGATTCACAACCAGCTTAGTCCACAAATGCAGTATGTATTAAAATATTCTGGACAGAGTCCATATTATGTCAGATTTATCGCCCAATACACTTATCAGCAATCAAGTATAATTGACCGTCACACGTTAATCAGTACAAATACCTTATTTCAAATGCACGCAGTTTATTTTGCTTCATAACTCTTTTAGTAAAATGAAGCTCGAGCACAAGTATAATGACGGCAATTGCAATGTCCGTAAGGTACCTATGGCGTCGTTAAGGTCAAATATACTCATAATAAAAGTGCCAGAAAACCAGGGATTGGTTGCACTCGAGGTGGCGTAATATGGACGTCTATGTCGAAGAAGGGTTTTTGTAATAGAGGCATCAGTTAAACAGCAAGTATATGTGGATATCGAAGTTTATGAGGTCCTTCCGCGCCTGAGGCTGCATTATGTGAGTACCCGGAGTGTGTCCCAGCACTCCGACGTAATAAACTATTTGGCTTACGAAAGTTCGGACGAAGTTAGAATTATAGCTGCAATTTCCAGCTATTTGTTTTTTACTGACATCTTTTTTTAATTTTGGTGTGTTCTTGTGTTGTGGGGGAAGCCGGAGTACCCGGAGGAAACCTCACCTGTCCGGTTTGGCGACCACCAACCAAACTCACATGCTTCCGGGAACGGTTGATTGAACCCGGGTTTCATATAAGAGAAGCGCGTGTACCAACCACTGCGCTAGCCGGGCAGCTGTTGAACATCAAGGTCAAGGAGGGGTTTTTAAATAGAGGTCACATGAACAACAACTTCAACCAAGGTCACTAACAACACAGGCGTCAGAAAAAAGTCGATGTCAATGATGGTTACTAACAACAACAAGAAACCGTCGGAGACGGGTGATGCTCCCTTAAAGTTGTTTTTTTACAATATTGCACTATATATTCAGATAAAAGGAAACGTCTTGAGGGGCATAACTTTGGAAAAATTTAATTAATACGATGGATGGTTTAGCAACTTAAACAAAAATTCAAAGGGCCATAACTCTCTAAATAAATCATCTAACCAGAACCCACTAATAACATGCGCATCTCCTCAAGGTAGTTAAGCTTCCCATAAAGCTTCATTGAATTCCAGTCAGTAGTTGGGGAGAAATAGCCCGGACAAGAATTGCACTATATGTACAGTTTATAGAAAATTTCAAAGGGCCATAACTCTGTGAAAAATCATCCGACCATAACCGGCTGATAATATGCACATCTCCTGTTGGTAGTGAAGCTTCCCATAAAGTTTCATTGAATTCCCGTAATAAGTTGCTGAGAAATAGCTCGGACAAGAATTGCACTATATGTACAATGGGAAATTTCAAAGGGCAATAACTCTGTAAAAATCATCCGACCAGAACCGGCTGATAATATGCACATCTTCTCTTGGTAGTCAAGCTTCCCATAAAGTTTCATTGAATTCCAGTCATTAGTTGCTGAGAAATAGCTCGGACAAGAATTACACTATATGTACAATGAAAAATTTCAAAGGGCCATAACTCTTTGAAAAATCATCCGACCAGAACTGGCTGATAATATGCACATCTCCTGTTTGTAGTGAAGCTTTCCATAAAGTTTTATTGAATTCCGGTCATTAGTTGCTGAGAAATAGCCCAGACAAAAAAATTGCACTATATGTACAGTTAATGGAAAATTTCAAAGGGCCATAACTCTGTGAAAAATCATCCGACCAGAACCTGCTGATAATATGCACATCTCCTCTTTGTAGTGAAGCTTCCCATAAAGTTTCATTGAATTGCGGTCATTAGTTGCTGAGAAATAGCCCGGACCAATTTCCGGACACACACACACACACAAACACACACACCCACGGAGAGACGAAGCGGCGACTATATGCTCCCCCATATATATATATGGAGAGCATAAAAAAAGGCGTCGGATGAACATAAAGGTAAGGAAACGGTTCAATAGAGGTATCGGATTATTAAGGTCATGTCACGTTACTAACAATATAGGCGTTAGGCGGAGCTCAGAATTCTGTGACGAGTTTTTTAAATAGAGGCGTCCGGTGAATGTCAATTTCATTGAAGGTACTTACAATAGAGGCGACGGATGAGGCGCTTAAGAGCTCTGTCCCAGAACGTCCTTGACCTGATCATTGGGTACTTCATGCACACCACGATGATGATGAAAGAACATATGCCTAGGGTTACCACGCCTATTATCACCCCCGCCATCTCTAGAGCTGGAACTGAAAATAGTATAAAAATGTCGTTTATTGAGATTTGAATTTGGTCAATGTTAAACAGCGTGGTATCGTTCTTTTTTTAAAACGCCTGAAACAAATTGAAGGAACATGTTAACATTTTGTCATAAAAATTATAGCGATGTTTTATTGCGTTACAATGTACTGCAGTAGGCACTTGAGTTTATATAAAAATATGCAACTAGAATTTGCAGTATGCCGTATTTGTTAATCGACGATATAGTTATAGTTGTTTCATCTTGTTTCCATTTTTTTTAATAGATACATCGTTTTGCATCTAGAAATATTTACTCCACAACCAATAAGATCGTTGAACAAACTGTTAACCAGAATGTTTCCATGGTAATTTAGGATAGCTGCGTTCTAGCGATATTCATTCATAACCATAACATAAACGTGTTTTTTTTTTCGTTTGATCAATTAAAGCTCTTTAAATAGAACTGTTGCAAAAACAACATTGTTATCTCCACGTGTGTTGTCGTTTAAGGGTGAATATCCGAGGATTTTAATATGTGAATTAATGTAAATATGAAACCAAGGACTGATATTTTTTACCACTGAAATAAATACCGACAATGTGTCATCTTAATCCGTGATAGGGAAGCGAAACTGGTCAATATTGTCGACACATTTTTAACAACACGTTGTACTATAACAATTACCGTTATATTTATATGCAGGTTATTACTTACTTTTTGCCCCAAGAATGTTGTAGATAAATACCAAAGGGAATCTGAGACTCTTCCACAAGAACGGGTTATTCAACACTGACGTAAATACCACTTATTAGCATCGTTCCAAAAACGGTGATCCCAGTTTTTATTAGTTTATGTTAACAGTTGTTTTTCTGTTAAATAATAGTAGGGGAAGAGAACAAGGAGTTTCATTTTTTGCTATATAAAATAAGTTTATTATTGAGCAACGATTTGCATTGACGCGTTGCGATAACAGCATATTGTGTTTTGCTTTTGGTAAGAAATATTCAACATGAGAATGAATACATTTAATCGTCTTAATTAGCAATTCAAACGTAACTCCTGGAAAAAATGAAGGAAATGTACTGTTGAGTTTCAAAAGCCATTTGTTTCACATCACAATATTAACACTTATCAGAGAATATATCAACCGCTGTACGTGTTTAATATGCAAACAATTAGCTGATGTAACCTTCTCATAAATTCGATATTATAATTGAAAAAATCAACTAATTTGCTATAATGCCTTATGCTTTGTCATAATTGTTGAACCTCAGTGCGTAAGGTCATTATATTACTCCTCAATTATAAATAGATTCAAGCATCAATAATCATTATCATTATATAATCATTATGTTGCAGTTGTTTTAAGAGTAAAAACGCGTGCATTCATAGAAACACTAAACAACTAATTTTGTTAAATTAATTTTGAAATGTATGTATTGTATTCTATGAATGCATAGCTTTGTAGACACGTCAAAACACAATTATTACCCAAACTTCGTTGCAAATCTAATGAAATTTGATTAATTACCAATTTGTTTGACAGTTTTATGATTGTTGCTGCTGCCATCCCAACAAAAGGTCACTGTTATACTGGCAATAGGCTTCCAAACAATGGTACACTAGTTGTTCAACAAAGTCTCATAACTTAAAGTGGAACTTCGATGTATACATTATATTGTCATGAGCATGGTAAAAGATATGACGTCAGTTTGCCCGTACATGTTTAAGGCATTCGTATCCACATTAACGAAAAATAATCTATTTATTCAACTGCAAATGATCATTGTATAATTTGTCTGCCGACTACATTAACTAAATTGGACTACTGATCAATGTAGTTAAGCGAGAAGAATTGTGTGCAATGTAAGCGTAATACAGCCACACCATATATCAAGGAGTGTGAAATTTAGTGCAATTGAATTTAAGTAACTTTATTTCAGACAAAGTGAAGAGCGTATGAAACAGTTTTATCTACCGAGGCCGTCTGCAAAGCTATAAAACATTTGTACTTTTTGTCACAAAAGTGCGCGTTCACCCCTCATTTATTTAATGTCGCACAAAAAAAAAAGAAATTCTGTAAACAAGGATTGCAACAATTCCTTGAGGACAAACGTAAACAAACTACTTCAGAGGTCCTTCACTAAATATGCGTACTTTTCTGATGCTTGTTTCGCCATAGCTTTTCTTCCCACAAGACGTTCACGGTGTGTCTAAGACCTGAGCCAGAATAACTGTCGGGTTAAATCCTATATAATCTATCTACCGGAATAGAAACTTGAAAACAACCAATTAGATACCAAAGTGACGTTGTAAAGTTGTCTTTTATCTTAACCCACTCTTCGGTTGTTTTTACAAGACCTCAATAAAAACAACTTGACTTTTAAGTGATTAATTTATGCCAGCTATTTTAAGCAATAATTATTCATCAGTGTATATTTGTTTTTCGCAAATTTTATCAGAGATGCCTTAACCAATATTTAACAATGGTGAAGTGGCTATAAAGATCTTGCATTATCTTACATAAATAGTATACACAATTTAGTCAAAACGACATAACGCGTGTGTTTACAAGGTTGTAATTGAAGTGACCACTGAATCAATCCAATAATTGTATTAAGAGCAATCTTTAGGAAGACATATATAGCATACGAATTATCGAGTACTTCCACGATGTTGACCATGAAATGACCACTGTGTTTACATGTTTAGTAGCACGAACAAATCGTGGTGCTTGCAAATTATTTTGATAATTGCTTAAATTGTATTTTGCTTGTAAATATTGATTAAAACCCTTGTTCAGAGCAATAGCGAATTAAAGAATACTAAACAATTAACTTTAAACAAATGTAAGCCGTGGTTTGAAAATGCATGTTTACAGGCAAAGACAGAAAACAAAATGTGTTTGCGAACCACCTGTTTAGAAATCGACTTAAATTTTTATAAAAACAGTAAAACAAAAAGGTAATAGGTAAACATCACATGTATATGTAAATTATGACAATTTTCTATATGTCATAAAGCAGTTTATTATTTACACCGTTAGGAATCATAGTTTTTTATTTATGTATCCAATATGTTTCTTTGCATAAACGGTCTAGATTGTTTTCAACAACATCAATAGGTACAAAAGAGAAATCGGATAACGTGCAAGCATTGTCGGTCGATCACAAATGTGTAGCAACATGTGAAATAAGATTTATTGAACAGATTCTGATATCAAATATATGGCTAGCCATTCTGACGATGACAATTGTAATGTCATCAAGGATATCATTTTTAATTCTAATAATGTATTTCGCATGCAATGAAAAGTATGAATATTTTTAAAAAGCTGTTGGTGGAAATATTGCGCCTCAGCATATTTCATAAGGCCATACAGTTCGATTGCTGTTCAACAGATTATTTAGTATGGGACAAAATCACTATTCATTCATTCATTCATTCATTCATTTATTTCATATTTTAACAATTTGTAAAACATGGTACATAAAGCATATATTACACATAAAATAAGTTGTATCTGCTTATCGCATAATCAATAGCAAACATATCATTTAAAATAGAATAACAGTTGAAAAATCAAGCATACAGAGATACAGGTTAATAAAATTCATTAAATTATATAACTTTTTCTAAAAATTTGAGACAGTAAAATTATAATACTATTATTGGTAAATAAGTGTTAAACATATATATATATATGAACTAAACACTATACATAGGATAAGTTATTTAGTTATTCATTTACATCAAAGGTGGAAACTCATTGTGTCAATAATACCCGGCGAATTGCGCGAATTAACATTGTAAGTAAGGTTTATGTATCAATTTTAACAAAAAGACTTACATTTTATGCTGAGGCGTATAATAAATGCGTGATTCGCACACTGTTTTTAGAGCAGGGCGTTCCACAATTGATAACACTTACATGTTTATACTATTTTACACAACAATTTGTGTATGAAAAGAACATTTTACGTAGTCTTTGAAGACGTTCAAACGGCTTTTTATCGTTTCCATCAACCTGACCTATATAATGTTTTACGAACTATAAATATAACAGGTAAATTGTTTAATGCCATAAAGTCTATATACGAAAGTGTTAAATCATGTGTTTATGTGGTTACAGTAAAATGTAATATTTCTAAACACATTTACAAAATCTATATAAGTATTAAACATGTCATTTACGATTCAATGTCCAACTGCTGTTAAGGAAATTTTTGTTCACGTTCACGTTAATGACATCATTTCACATGATTTGAACATCAATGCTTCTGGGTTTTAGACATTAATCATCTTGCCGACAACCTATCACAGATTCTTGTCTGATTTCCTTCTTTTCTATTTCTAGTAATACTGCGTATGTAATTGCCACTACCGTAATCGCCATTGATTAGGAAGTGGGTGGATTGGCTATATTCGCTGGATATTCGGTCGATGATGCGAAAGCGAACTACTGTTGCAGAGATTTTCAAATAATGCCCGGTGTTACAAATCAATTCGTGTGCCTAGGATTGTCCATGCATTCAAAAGTATTCACCTTTCGACACTCAACATTTTATGGAATTAATAAATTTGCAATAACAATAAATTACAATGTCATCGTCCGCTATTATGAGAAACTTATGACAATTACAAATCAAATTTTACTATCTTATATACATGTATTTACAACACAAGGTCCAGAAACAATTATATGAAACGATGCGAACCTGTTTTTATACTTTGATGGTATTTTTTATACGATCCAGTAAATATTGGTTTTATAATTTACATTTAACCCCCTTCTTGTCACTTACACGAAAGCCCCACAAACCAATTACCTTAGCAAACCAGTGCATGAAAGGAAGCGACAGTGGTATATCGTTTGGCAATAAATACGACCTTGGGGCATACTCATGAATGTGATTTGTCTATTTACATGGAAATGCTTTTTGTTTAATCCCGCAAGGGCGGTTCAATCAAAGTGTTCACAATCACAACAGTATTAGGTTTATCAAAAGACAAAGAAGGAGTGAGGGATAAAGTTATTTCAAATTAATGGACTCAAAACAGGAATGATGATACTCAGCTAGGTATATATAAATATATATATATATATATATATANCCATTTACAAAATAATACAATAATTTGACTTTATTATGTGTATAAAAAGTTGGTATTATTCGGTCACTGTCAACAAATACCTGTTTGTGAATGGAAATGTAAACATTGAGATAATGTAAATGCGAGCTATTTCTGGTTGTAGCTGGCGAAACACGTAAGCATCGAAGACATAGGTGTAAGGGGATGTATCTTGCTTATCTCCTAGAGATATCCTGTATGAAGTAGTTATATGAGCCGCGTCATGCGAAAATGGGTATTTTGAATCATGCGTACAGAGTTGCTCCAGACCAGCCTTCGCATTCGTACAGGCTGGTCAGGAACTACCCTGTCCGCTAATGAGACCACCAAACCTTGCGAGACTTTATAGAGGACAACATCTTACCAAACTGCGCGATTGTGCAGCCTGTTCTGGAGCAACGCTGACCGCATAGTGCATAAGCACCAATTTCGCATGACGCGTCTCATATGATAATGTCAATCGTATTATTCGCGATGCAACACAGTCTCCGACCTTGTATGCAATTATCGCTGGAGATTTTATGTGGCTAATTTCGCAATGTTGCCAGGGGTATCTAATTTTCCCTGGCAAGACCATGAAAGCAATGAGGGAAAGCACCACACGGCGCCTATTAAAGCTAATATTAGCGGGGAGCGATTCTTTCTCTATTGATGTAACTATAACGCACAGCAAAAAGATGTATTCAATTTGTATTGAGCATTGATATAATATGCCAATAGTATTAGTGGCTTTGTAATATTTCAATAAACATACATGTTTAAGCACGCGTTGGCTATGACATTGAAAGGTGGATTGTATTTTCGTCCGAATACCCAATGCGTAAATATTATTTTTTTTAAACTCCACAAAACGTTTCAAATGACCATCTTAAGTACCAAAATACAAAAACCACAACTAATTGAAATCGGTAAAATAATATAAAGATGTGATAACTTTAAATAGAACAGTCTCTATAGCTGATGACGCCGATAGATTAAATCGAGTTGACACCGTTAGTACCAATCTCTACAGTGTATGTTGCGTCCGCGTTTTCGATGTAAAAAATAATTGAACAAATTGTTTGTTGTTTTTTTTAAATTTCAGAAAAATAAACGTCTTTTTCGTGTATAAGAGATATTTATGAGACTCGGACAAATTTGCAAGAGAGAGAAATTAGTGAAACCATCTTTTATTTAGGCAGTTAACCAATTTCATATAGAATACAGGAAAACACATACAGCAAAAGAGCCAATACTTGCATTTTACTCGATTTATATGATCCAATTATTTTGAAAATACCTTGCAAACTAAATCATACACGATTTATCATTTTGCCGTTTCACTCGCGTTTGTTCACATTATTTCTGGCTCTCTTACAAACAAATACAAAAATAATTGAATTACATGTACACAATACATATTTAGGATGTGCAGCAAAATAAAGAAAATGTAAATCATATAAATATAACCGTGTTGAAAATAATTGTCTGGTTATATTAATATAATTTACCATGGCAGTTATCTATTGATGCTTTAATTACTCTTCAACAAAAACCGAACACATTAACTCCTAAAGCAATTTCATTCGGCTCGTTAAATTTAAATTGCTTTAATTTTTCATGCGTATAAAATTGTTTTGTTTTGTTTTTCTCTTTTTTTTTCGTTAACATTCGAAACAGGTGATTTAACATTTCTCAATTGACCACATTTATTAAATTACGTGTTAAAAGTAACCTCTTTTATTTTAACTGAAATACACAATGGCAGTAGAAATCAGAAATTCAATACCAGTAATTTGATCTTTTGAAATGCGACTATCAAGTTTACAAACCCCACTAAACCGTGATAGTGCGATAATGTAGGCATAATTGAATCTTTTGTTTTGAACCAATCGGCCGTGTTTCGCTCCAAATGATTATACTGATAGCTGACTAGTATTAATATAATTTTTGCCGTTAACGACATTTGAATTAATCTACATATGCGATTAAACGCGGTGTTTAAATATAGGCGGCATTCCTGTTAATTAATGGAGTATCGGTCTTTATAACAGTAAGTGTTGTTATATATGTCATATTTTGATATTGATTTTCCATATCACGATGAAAATATGTTTACAAAAAGATAAAATAAATATATTGAGTTTCTTTATTATACCATAAACTCCGTAAACATAATGTGTTTATTTGCCATTACAATATGGATATTTGGAGCAAATGTATTTGGACACCAATAACAACCCTTATTTATATTTAAAATGCAATACATGTATATTGAAGGTAAATGCATTTCTACTTTACCATAATGGCTCAAATAATAATTTGAAGAAAAACGTGCGAAATCGTAACTAGGGGTAAGACTGTTATTATTGTTATGCTTGAATAATGAAACGGATTTCATGTTCAGAACCTTTTTCTAGATGCCGTTGTCGATTAAACAGACACTGCGTCAAGTGGCAACACCTTCGCCCACCCAGGCCGGCGACGTTCTCAACAAACTTCTAGCCACAAAGGATATCATAAACCGAACACTTCTGTCACAGCACAAACGAGCGTCGTATCTTGCGAACGTCCTTATTGAGGTGGAAGAAGACATTCGTGAAACCACCGAGATTGCAGTGAAAAATATAAAAAATGACATTGAAAAGAGCAAGCGAAAGATAACTCCGGGCATTAAGCGCTTGCAGGATAGTCTGAAGGGGTACATTATGTTACTATAGTTAATTAAACGTATGATTGGATAGTTTTGTGTCTTCGTAATCCATGTTAGCTAGTTGTTTTTATTACACCTTTATCATGTTTATTGTCTTTTTTACGTGCATAGTAATCAATAAACGACCTTGTTTCAGGTTATCCAAATCGGAAACGTCCATAAAGCATGACGATAAAGGAGGTAAAAACGCAGATACGAAGAAAGCCAAACGTCGAATTAAAGAAGCTCAGAAGCTGATGCAGGACTTTCCGAGTGGCAATGTAGAATACAGTGTTTCTACCTGTCTGGCAGACCATATCACCCAACTTTGCAACCGCCTAATGCAGTTGTCAATAAAAATCACGTCATCAAAATTCGATTACAACGAGACACCCCGCAATTATCAATCTGATTCCGATTCTGATGAGAAAACACAACGCATGAATGAAAGATCTAACTCCGCTAATAATATCTACGACGAGATAGGACATTATGGTGAGGATGATCCGTATTTACGACCAACGAGGCAAACGGAAATCAAGGAACAAGAACGGCGACCGGAAGTGCCCCCTTTACTCCTCTCCCATCTCGAGCCTTCAGAGTTCAGTAAATTGAATAGCGTGCACCTATTTTCTAGTGATAGTGACTCTGATGCCGATTTCGACACTGGGAAATTCATGCCATTTAACTTGCAGCCAAGGAATCGGAGTCCCCTTGTGCGTCAACCTCGAATCGGAGAAAACAAGCAATACCAAGAAACACGATACGTTCCTGAAGGAGTTCGACGGTCTCGTTCTCCCAAATCACCAAAACCTGATTATGGCTTTAAGGAGCATAGTTCTCCTAAGCAAGATAAACCTGTTGACAACGTACATGGCAGTAATCCTAAGCCAATTGAACATCCATTTAACGGGGGCAATCTTGTAAGCTTGCAGAAACCGATTGACAAGTACGTTGAAGCGATGTCGTCAACAATGGAGAGGACAAAAACGGAAAGCAGAGCTTTGGTATTTGAGTCTCATTCAAAACCCACCCCAAAACGTCTATTACCAGCTATTCCTAAACCGGCAGATGATGCTTCGGATGGGGTAACGATTTTGCCACATATGATATGTGCTCATTCCGACCAGGATGCAGAAGTCACAGAAGAAAATAGTCACATGAAAACGCAACAGAACATGCCTGCTCGTCATAATAGTATGCCATATGTGGTGGACCTTGAAGAAATGGAATTTAGAAAGACAATACGAACTGCCAGGAAAGAAATACTGGATAAGTTAAAACGCAAAAATCGCGGTACGTCTGTGAATGAAAAGCCAAATTCTGATGAGCTTACAATGAGCGATTTAGTCTCTAATAATTGCCCTGAAAGTATCTCTCAAATATCGAACTTTGCACAAACCACGCCATATTCTAAACCAAATCAAGTTACTGGAGTACCGAGAATGTCTCGAACGATAACCTCTGGTAGCCGAATGAATGACAGCGGAATTTTCAAGAGCAAACTGGTCCAGGTCGGGTCTTCTTTGATTCAGCAAAATGATTCGATAGTTAGCTCTAATATTAAGAAGTTTGAATCCACGATTTGGAACAGTGAATTAGTCGAGTTTAATATCAACAAATTAAAGCATTCCACTTCCACTCTTCCAAGGAAAAACGGACCCCATTTGAGATCTTCTAGCGAGCCGAGATCAACGTTGTCTAGTTTAAAATCGTCGGCAAAGTTTACGAGGAGACCTTCGCCGTTCAAAAATAATGCACTAAGACCACGCCACGACAGCAGCAGCAGTAGCACGTTCAACGAAAGCGAAAGAGATAAAAATGAAGATAGTGCGATCGGATCATCGAGCAATGGTTCATCATTTCTTCTAAAATCGTGTACAGAGAATGACCTTAACGACCTCGTAAGGAATGAATCCCCAAATTCGATTCGTAAACAATGGAGTATGCGTAGGTCGGCGTCTTTGAATACCAGGGTCCCGGCATCACCAAATAAAACCGTACCTTGTGCCCCTCAGAAACAAGGGTCAATGTATGTCAAATGTAGCTCCTTTACAATTCCAGAGCATGAATCCAGGTGTCATGCAGCGGCCATGGTTATATTTGAAAGCGGACGAATCGTTGTACTGGATGAAAGACATTTTTACATACATCTTTTTGACAAGAATTTTCAGCACGTGTTTGAACTTAAGCTTTACGATATTCCAAGGAGTTGTCAGAAGATTGATGGAACTCAATTTGCAGTAGCCATACCATATAAACGCAAAGTGGCATATTATAGTGAAAACGGCGGATCAATCATTTTTCTGAAAGATATTAGTATCTCATGTACGGAATGGATTCTTGACATCAGCTCTTCGTTGAGTAAAATGTACGTGCTTTGCAAAAAGGGACACATACATGTTATCTCTGGTGATGGAAAAGAATTATCTAATTTTACCATCGGCATGAGCGGAAGGCTGACTGTTGACCCAACGGGGAAACGAATATATGTAATTGGAGGGAGAAAGATCACTAAGTATGACATGCAGGGACAATTGCTGTCCACCATACCAGACGTGGACACGCACTCGTTGCTGTTTTTGGATAGTCGGGTGTATGTTGCTGACAGAAACAAGCAGAAAATACGTCCGTTGACAGATGGTATTGATATCCACGATTTGACAGAGGAAAAGATCGATTTTCCTTCAGCGATGTGCCTTTCACCAAACGGGAGCATTTTGTTAGTTAGCAAATATGAAGAATCATTAGATAGCGTGACAACCCGTACTATAACGGTTCACAAATTAAAACAAACAGTAACAACTGTCTAGCAAAAATGTCGGCAATCCAATTAGCGGTGGCTGAGAAATGGGCGACATTATTCACAAATAACGCTAATGAGTTAATGGAAGTTTAGGGATGCAGCAGAACATAAACTCGCTTTTCCCATTTAAACAGGGGTCGATGTGTTATTGAATTAAATGATGTTTACCGAGAGACGAGGTTCCTGTTAAGTTTTGTGTTTCAATTAGCAAGCGAATGGTTATTGACTTTTACTTTAAGCCTAGATACTTATTATTTCATACCGTTATTTTTAAAAATGCAAGAAAAATATAATTATTATGTTTTATAAAGTTCCTTAAAATGCAAAACTGTCCTGCGAGTTAGAATGAATGTTGTTTTTCGTACAATTTAATGCGTGTACATATATTTTTGCGTTAAGTTAAAACAATAACAAGATGAAAATACAGAGAGACATTTGTCATTATTATTTTTATATTTTACTGTAACATCAATTCATACGATAACAAAGTCAATGATGCAGCGAATTTGCTGATCAAATCTAACCGACATCATCAAGTCTACGGTACAGAGGAAAACCCTGTGATGGAATCTATTTAGCGGCGCCATATTGCCTTTCAGCTGTTAGAATCATGTTCAGATCGGCAATCCAGTTAAAGCACAATTGTTTGGTGATCCACTGCCATTGTGGTCATTCCATTTCCCCCTCATTACAATTCCAATTTCCGGGTAACGTAATTCCGAGACACGGCAATTGAGTCGATTCAAATGTCGTCGCTCGGTGACAAATCTCCGCGTAAAAAAGGCTTGTCAATGCAATAAAACTTCCCAGCGAAATGGAAAGCTAAATAAAGAACGTATGCTCGAAAAAGGGCTAATAAAAGTGTATATACAGTCTGTGATAGTTTGACAACACGACATAATAAATGGTTTAGAGCACACAGTACTGCATGATTTAACATTTAATTAAACATTTGCAGCATGTTAAATTTGGTTAAAATACATGTTTAAAAAGTGAAAACTAAGTAGAAATAAATGTGTTAATCGTTTAAGTTTCAGAAATATTATATTTAAATAGCAGCTTGTGTCATGATTATTTATTATTGAGATCTCTTTCTTAGAAAATACAGATTAACACCATTTGTGAACCTCGAGTTGACGATACAAATTTCTCGCATGCTTCGAAAAATAATAATTCTAAATTGAGTTGGTTACTAGGCAACAAAGTAAGCTTTCATTTCATTCTCCGTAAATTTGTCGATGATTATATATGTTGAAACAAACGGATTGTCTAAGACGCATCGTCTAGCGAACTGTTGTTTTATACACGGCAGACGGATCCTTTTTATGTTCATATTAAGATATGAGCCTCGCTCTGTGAACCGGGGATTTGATGCATGTGCGTAACGTGGCGTCAAAGATTAGCCTGTGCAGTCCGCACATGCTAATCAGGGACGACACTCTCCGCTTTTATTGTATTTTCCGTTTGAAGGAAGACTGTTCTTGACATAAAACCACAGGCTAACCTGGGACGCCACTTTACGCACATGCATTAAACCCCCTTTTCGCAGAGCGATGTTCATATACTAGATGTACCTATTGATTCATCCAAAAAATAGAATACATGTACATCTCAGATAACACTTATCAGAAATGTGTGTATAATATATTTTTGTTAAACTGCATTCAACTAATTCATGAGTACCGTCAAAATGTTTACAAGTAGCGTAGAAATAATAGTTTAATTATCCAATCTTTCTTTTTTCAGAGCCATGTATAAATGGCGTCCTTATAAACAATGTGTTTTTTTTTGTTTTTGTTTTTAAATATTTAACATTAGCGATGTATGCCTGCATGTTTGTTACTGTTGTATGCAACCAAAGATTTTGTTTATTTCGGTCAGTTGTAAACACAAATCAAGGATCAAAAACGAAGTGATTCCACTTTATGATCATTGCCTTTTGAAAAGAAAACGATTATTGAATTTTAAGGACCGCGTTTTCTTAAACCAATACAATGAGTGTCACTTATGTGAAACAATGTTAGCACATTGGTCTTTATTAAAGAAACTATGAAAATCCAGAAACAGAATGGGGGAATAAATTCGTTTTACCATCCCTTCTACTGTGATGAGGCGAGTGAAATAAATTGGTAAATTGTATTTGTTCTGATGAAAAAAATTTCTGCAGAAAATATGTATCGTTTAACTATAACCATGGATTGAAACAGTGATATTAACATTTAAGAATGTTGTGTGCATTACAAAATGAATACAAAATATAATTTTTTTCCCCTGAAAAATAAAGCAACTGAACTGAAACTGATTTCATTAAAGTATCGTTAGAGCAAAAAACGAGGAACGTGTGGTCTCAAGTGTTGACATGTTGTAAACCTTTCTTCTCATGTCAGTTAATCAGTTCATACCAGTAAATGAACGTATATAGGTATATCTTTACGTTATCACCATGGTGATATCTCATTAATGATAGCTATAAATAATCGTTTCTCGTTTCACCACGAAATTGATCTGTAAGTTAATGAACTCTCTCCTAACGGTGAACCAACTGTTATCTTATTCGATGAATAATATTCGATCCAAAATAAGAATCACTCTTTTCTAAACTATCACGTTAAATTTCGGTACTAATAAGATTTGCAGTATTTCATTAAACTCGCTATGTTCCATCGACGAAACCCACTGCATATATTATTCAGTTTTCACTATAATTAAAAACCGTGCAAAAAATCGGTGACTTAAATCATGATAATCCATCTTATAAACAATAAAAGCAAACTTTCATTCTAAAAACTCCTCGAATAGGGTCTGAAAAGCAATGTTCATTTGATCAGATAACGTTAATAATCACAAAAGCTTTCTGGAAAAGTGATTTAATACGCGAGACCCGCCTGAATGTATCTGTTTAAAAAACACGTACTTTCATTGGTTGAATTTCCTTGCAGAATTGTTGTTACCTTATCTCTAACAACCAATCAATGAAGGCGTACTTGAGAAAAGGAGAGGTCCGATGACGGTTTATGCTCATGTTATTCGCTTATGAACCGATTTGAGTACAAATAAGTCTCCTAAGCTATAACTCTATGAATCGCCACTAATTATAAAACTAGCGGATGAAAGTCAATATATGCACTTGTTGCAAACCATTCAGTGTCTCCAATATTCACATTTCAGTCGTGTTCTGAGAAAATTGGGTATAATACATGTGCGTAAAGTGCCGCACAGGCTAATCAGGGACGACACTTTCCGCTTTTATGACATTTTTCGTTTAAATGAAGTTTCTTCAAAGCAAAAATCCAATTAAGGCGGAAAGTATCGTCCCGGATAAGCCTGTGCAGTAATCTGGGATGACACTTTACGCACATGCATTTTGTCCAGTTTTTCAGAACGGGACACATTTCAGTCAATACTGTCACATAACGACATTTTCGGAAACCCAGAATAGGACAATTGCCATATTTGAAAGAATGACTATATGTTTCATTTCAAAATGAAGCACGTAATTTCAAAATACAAAGAGCAGTGATCGAATGTACAATATAAATCGCTTGTATACATGCGTGATGGGACACAATTGTCACAGAATACAGGGACAATCATCATATTGTATAAAGAACACGCGTATATAGCACATGAATGTTTATTGTTGAAAGACCTTTTAACCCTTTTACAGTACATTTCGTGTTACTATTAGGAAAAAAGGTACACAAATTTGATAATAATAAGTGTTGAACTTGTTTGCGTATGTTTTTTTTTTTCTCTAAAACCGGACAGTTTGTTTTTATGAACTTACTGATTAAAATCACCAGAATTTTTTAAATAAGGATGTTATGAAGATTAATGGGAATATTATTTATTTATTTGCATTATCAAAACATATAAACCCCAAACATGTCCTTATCAGTATATAAATAACAATTAACTTTGTTTTGTTTGACTAAGGGAAAGGGTTTTCATGAAACATCAGTGCAAAGAACTGATACGACTGAAAGTGACAGTTCGCGGATATATTTATATGTGCAGAATCGTAACAAAACGTTTTTTTTATTGAGGATATCACTAAAAATCCGGTTGAAATCGGTTAAAAACAAACAATATGGCGATTTTTATTTTGGGGTCGAGTACGGTAAAGTACAAAACGACCTAATTAATATTCATGATTCGACACGTTAATTTAAACCTTAACAAACAAAATTGCGGATACGGGCGAATTTAGCGGAGAGAAGGTAAGCACACATGCAAATACATCTGTTACAGACGGAAACTGACCTGCAACGTATTTATCTTCCGGATGCTAATAATGTTTAGCAAAAGCTAAAAATAGATATAATTTGCATAACTCGCGACGCTGCAATGATTTTCGCCTGTTGCATGTATTTATGATCATTTATATATTATTTTATCGATTTAAAACCGCTTTTGACCAGGTTTTCGATGTCAACCTCGATAAAAAATATATTTCAATGAATTAATGTAAAGTTTATTTCTCGCTATACGATTTATATTCAAAACAACGATCTATTCCGCGAACTGTCACTTTAATAGTCGTGCTAAAACTTACAACTTTAATTCATTTACAGCACTTCAAAAAAAACTGTAATGTATTGGATGTGGGCGAACGCGTTTCAATGCTGAGGGTGTTCCTTGTAAACTTCGCTAAATTAAAGAAGTTAAACATCAACATTGCCTTTACAACATCGATTATCTAATTATCTGTTTTTCAACATAGAACATATTTATGGAATGGGTATTAAAACCTCATCGAGCAAAATGCTTGTCGTCGAGTCTATAGGGAATTATTGGTAGCGCTTTCTTAGAACATGGTTTGCAAGAACTGACCTGGAAACCGACGTTAGGATTCAAAGGATTTCAGTTTGAAGTTTATATTGCTGCGTTATGTGGCTATATGAAATATGTGTTACCAGTTGGATAGTTACAATATATAACGGTATTGCTTTATTATCAAATAGCAATTATACAAAAAAATGCAATAGCATTAAAGAGACCAAATATGTGATTCTAACAACGATGCAATAGATTTTGAAATTATTCAATTGTCAAGAGTATACATAAAACACAACTTATGCTTTATGGAGTATGCACTATACTATCTCCTAGCAAACGTTAATGTTTGTATTTTATGATGACTGTTGTATGCGTTTCAGACCATACAAGTTACTATCGTATCTTACCTCAACGTCACTAACCTCAACGTACCTTACCACTTTACCTTAAAGTACCTTACCTCAACGTTCCTTACATCTAAGTACCTATCTGCTGAGCACCTAACTTCAATGCACCATACCTCAACTTACCTCCCCTCAACGTACCTACCTCAACGTACCTTAACTCAACGTACCTAATCTCAACATACCGTACCTTCACGAACCTTACCTCAACGTACCTTACCCCAACGTACCTTCCCTTAACGAACCTTACCTTAACGTACCTTACCTCAACGTACCTTACCTCTTAGTACCTTACATCTACGCACCTTACCGCAACGTACCTTAGCTCGACGAAATTTACCTCAACGTACCTTAGCTCAACGTACTTTTACCTCAACGTACCTTAGCTCAACGTACTTTTACCTCAACGTACCTAACCTCAACGTACCTTCTTCAACACATGATTTGCAATTTAACTGATTTTCTACTGTGCACCATGCTCAAACTAAAACAAAAAAATAAGAATACATTTCGCCATTTAAATTCTTCAAATAACCGTAAATGTAGTAGTAATAGAAGGCGTAGTAAGTACAGCAAAATGTATCATACAACCGAAATAATGCTTTATCTGAACCGAACAGTCTCTATTCTTCTCGTAAAGAATCAGACTTCTTCGAACGGAAGTTCAACTCGTGTCTATATGACAGATTTTCTCCAATCTAACGCAGCTTTCATTTGACAATAAATGCCTGAAAGGCCTTTTAGAAAATCGCCAACGTAGCAAACAAAAGACGGTAAATGTCACCGTGAAAATAATACGATATATCCTTCGGTAAGCCAGTTGATGTTGTCTGAATGACAATAAACCAAACTTTCTCTGTAA
This sequence comes from Dreissena rostriformis, assembly GCA_007657795.1. Taxonomy (NCBI): domain Eukaryota; kingdom Metazoa; phylum Mollusca; class Bivalvia; order Myida; family Dreissenidae; genus Dreissena; species Dreissena rostriformis. The sequence continues at coordinate 159,857 of VMBQ01000262.1, forward strand.
GGTTGTGATTTGAAACGTATTATTTTGTAGAAGCCAAACGCATACATGAGAAAATGTAAATGTATGAGGGTTTTCTAAATTAATTTATTCCGGAAGAGAGAACAATAACGCCTCGATTAGTTTTGTTGGATTACGTGTTAATTTTCAGAACAAAACATTGACACAGCGGATTTTGGAATAAGAAGTCCCTTCTTAACACAAGAAACCGTCGGAGACAGGTGATGCTCCACAAAGTTTGTTTTTTTGTCACAATATTGCACTATATTTTCAGATAAAAGGAAACGTCTTGAGGGGCATAACTTTGGACAAAATAATACGATGGATGGTTTAGCAACTTAAAAATTTCAAAGGGCCATAACTCTCTAAATAAATCATCTAACCAGAACCCATTAATAACATGCGCATCTTCTCAAGGTAGTTAAGCTTCCCATAAAGCTCCATTGAATTCCAGTCAGTAGTTGGGGAGAAATAGCCCGGACAAGAATTGCACTATATGTACAGTTTATAGAAAATTTCAAAGGGCCATAACTCTGTAAAAAATCATCCGACCATAACCGGCTGATAATATGCACATCTCCTGTTGGTAGTGAAGCTTCCCATAAAGTTTCATTGAATTCCCGTAATAAGTTGCTGAGAAATAGCTCGGACAAGAATTGCACTATATGTACAATGGAAAATTTCAAAGGGCCATAACTCTGTGAAAAATCATCCGACCAGAACCGGCTGATAATATGCACATCTCCTCTTGGTAGTGAAGCTTCCCATAAAGTTTTATTGAATTCCGGTCATTAGTTGCTGAGAAAAAGCCCGGACAAAAATTGTGCACGGATGGACGCACGGACAGACGAAGCGGCGACTATATGCTCCCCCCCACCAAAAAAAAAAATGGGGGAGCATAAAAAATCCAGTCTAGGCGAAATTTGTCTTCCTTGATAAGCCTTTTCGGACATTTCAATCTAATCTTGGACGATTTTTTACGCACACGCATTAATTCCCGCTTTCCCAGAGCGCGGCTCATTTGTTATGGATAGAAGGTTCTATATATTGTCAACTCATCGCGTATCATTTAAACGTTAAGTGGACGCTACATTGTATACTCGTATCTCACAAAGGACAGCGTAGCGTAGCGAAGCGTAGCGAAGCGTAGAGAGCGCGTATGCATAGGCTGCTTTGTACTACGCTGGCCGTACATGGCATCATACCCATTGTCGCATGGCGCGGCTCATATCTAAAATAATAATATATTTTTATGTTGGTACGATTTGCTTTTCGAATATGAGATGGCATGACAGTACACTAGCCAGCGCAATGAGCATCATTCTCTTATTCCCAAGGCATAATTGTCGGAGAGATTAATCGGAAACTAATGTTTATCTGGCGCCATTAATGGTGTCAATTTTCGAGTAATGTCAGGTGTTTCCCAAGTTACGAATTAAATAATTAATGACAACGGTCAATTGAAAATCAATATAAGAATGAAACCTCGCTTTCTCAGTAAAATACGTTTTATATGCGAAATTTGCAACTATTATTAAACAATATAAAGCAAACTCAACATCGATATAGGAATGTGCTGTTAAGAATTTATCCATTATAAACTAGAAATGGCGCGGCAGAGGCAGACGCGTATCCCCACGCCGCATAGATGTTATATTAAGAGGCAATTTTGGGTGGGCAAGGCCTATGTTGGTGGGGCCCCTGGGTGGGTAATGTGGACATGGATGGTCGAGATAGACCTTGTTGTCATAAGAGATGTTCAGTATTAATTTCAAGTCAATTGGTAAAGAAATGAAGAAGTTAAAACAAAATTTTGGGTGGGCGTGGTCTATGTGGGCGGGGCGCGCCAGGGTTGGTAATGGGGGCCATGTATAGTTGAAATCGACCGTTTTGTCAAAAGAGAATTTCAGTATCAATTAGAAGTGAATCGGTGTAGAAATGAAGAAGTTATAGTCAAAGAAAATTTTGTGTGGGTATGTCCTATGTGGGCGGGGCCCTGGGTTGGTTAATGTGGACATGGATGGTCGAGATAGACCGTGTTCTCATAAGAGATGTTCAGTATTAATTTGAAGTCAATTGATGAATAAATGAAGAAGTTGTGTTAAAACAAAATGATGGGTGGACGTGGTCTATGTGGGCGGGGCGCCACAGGGTTGGTAATGGGGCCATGCATAGTTGAGATTGACCGTATTGTCATAAGAGTTGTTCAGAATCAATTTGAAGTAAAGAGGTGTAGAAATGAAGAAGTAAATGTAAAATAACCTAAAACGATGAGTACAAATCTCTGACCCGGCCCCATCCCAACCCCCATAACTTTTGACCCATGGGTCAGATCAAAATTCCAAATAGTGCATATATCCGCGAAATGTCACTTTAAACACTTGGTAGCTATGAGCATATAACCTTAAAAAATGAGTGAAAATCTCTGACCCGGCCCCACATCGGCCACAATCTTTCCTACACTATTAGCACTAGAACCTTGAAACTTACACACATGGTAGCAAAGAGGATATGTGCGACGGTGCTATATTTTGAATTTTGATCTGACCCCTGGGTCAAAAGTTAAGGGGGTTGGGATGGGGCCGGGTCAGAGATTTTCATAAAAAATGAGTGAAAATCCGGCCCCACTCCCATTACTTTTGACCCCAGGGTCAGATCAAAATTCCAAATAGTGCACCGTGGCACATATGCTCATAGCTATTATGTGTGTACGTTTCAAGGTTATAGTGCTAATAGTGTAGGAGGAGATAGTGGCCAGGACGGACGGACAGACGGCGGAGATAATCCACACGCTTTTAAAAGCGTGGGAATAATAACAGTTTATAATTGGAATTTTAAATAGAACTCGCTTGAGTTGTTTTGGTTACACATTACAAGAGTACATGCATTGTTTGCACATAACAAGAGTAAAAGCATTGTTTGCACATAAGAAGAGTAAATGCATTTTGGAAAAATGAATGAATCTCAAGAATAACCATTTCTTACGAAATAAACGGTGAAGGTCTAAATATAATGATCTGCAGATGATTGTTCAGTAATCTCAATAGGTTTCCAATTCAATCATATTAAGGTCTAACGTAATGTTGCTGAAATTCACATTAGTGATTTTATCTGTGCGATCGACTCAGTAGAAAACTTTGTCGCTCGATAAAAGCTTATTGCAGATGCAGCACAGCAATAAACAAAACTGAGGTTAAAGCCCTTTGGAACGATATACAAACATAAGCGTTGCAATTTAAACTACACTAGTCAAAAGTGACAAATATTTCCTCTTTTTTTTAAATATTACAACTATGGCCATATACTTAGGGTAAGTCAAAAACGGATCGTACGGTATAATGAGTCAACATCGGGGAATTATAAACGAAGCCCTTCTTGGCCCCTTGAAACTGCATAGGTAAACCTTGTTCAGCACAGTAATAAAATACTCGAAAAGTCATTGGAGATTACAAATAACGCCCGCAACGGCAACGTACCTTGCTCGTTTACCTGTATTAGCCTACAGCTTTGGAAATCATGACAGACAAACAAGGAACATTAGTTGTGCGAATGAATTTTAATGGAAACTACTATTTTCCATTCAAAGAATCCCTTGATGTCTCTAAACATAGATAGATAGGTGTTTATTTCGATCCAATACGCCATATGAGGCACATGAGGACAGCATATTACACAACAGATAAACAAAAGAAAACAAACGCAAAATGCAGTTAAAACACTCACACTCGCACGCACACACCCATGGATACACACACAAACACACACACACACACACACACACACACACACACACACACACACACACACACACACACACACACACAAACACACACAAACACACACACGCAATCCCATACACACACTCACAAGTAAACAGAAACATACATGCACGTACATGAACAAAACTTTTTTTTAAATCATGACAAAAGCGGAGAAGCTTCAATCTAATGGAAAACAGTACTTATATTATTAATTAACGTGTTTTTTATTTATATATCTTTTCCTTAAATCAGTTAATAAAGAACATTCTAAAATAAAAAGATATTCGTCATATCACACACGCAGTCTCATACACACACTCACAAGTAAACAAAAACATACATGCACGTACATGAACAACACCTTTTTAAATCATGACAAAAGCGGAGAAGCTCATTATGCATGAAAAACAATAATTATAAAAAAAAAAAAAAAAATCCTTAAATAACAATAATCATCATATAATTCCTTACATGAAACACAATAAACAGAAGCGATCAACAATATTTACCGATCAGTAAGTCCTATCGAAACCAATTAAAGAACTTATTCGTTAATTAGAGCAAAAAAAATACTTCAAAGAATCCCTTGATGTCTCTTAACATATATATATAGCTGATTCTGTAGACACAGTATTTCGTTATTTGGTCTCAGTATACCACAATATGGACTTTGTTCTTGGCTATAAGTTCCAAACGTCATGCGGTAGCATAGCTAGAGCAGTTTGGAAACATACTTTGGTTATATTTTGCACCGTTGACGCTATTAATAGAAATGTATTAATACTGAAATGAGAAAATTCGTTTTTCTAAAATAATATACCTGATGACAAAAATATTGCCGTGACAGCCCAACTAGTACGTTCTTTTAAGAATGTGGATTCTTACTCACCATACGATGTTGTTTAATTATGTAATATAAGATTGTAATATGCCCTGCGGTAACACTTTTGCCTTGAAATGCTCTGATCATGAATAAAATATGGTTGCTCAAAGTTTTAAGGATAAGTGTGAGATACTTTTGATGGATATTAAATACATCTCAATACAAGACACAATCGTGATAGCCTATCTAAATAACACAAATGTGTTCAATATTAATAAGCAACTAATTCTTCCAGTCTTCAACATATTCATCGAATGTTTTACTTTGTCACGTAGAATAAAGCAAATGACATCTATGGAAGGGAATGCCCGCAAGGCCAATCGTGTTGTCAAATGATAATTGAATATATTTCGTAATGACAATTGTATATTGCTCTGTAATCATTGAACGGTATTTAGGTAAAAATGGCCTAGCGGACATTCCTTTCCATAAATATCATCGAACATAAACGGCCTTCTGTTTGCGTGATGGTGATCGACCGAACAAACACTGCCTTCTGTTTGCGTGAAGGTGATCACCCGAACAAACACTGCCTTCTGTTTGCGTGAAGGTGATCACCCGAACAAACAGTGCCTTCTGTTGGCGTGAAGGTGATCACACGAACAAACACTGCCTTTTGTTTGCTTGAAGGTGATCACCCCACAAAACACGGCCTTCTGTTTGCGTGAAGGGAAAAGACAATGTGTGACATACCGCTGCATGATTGTACATTATTTAGCCTAATTGCTCGATGAAAGTTGTTTCATGTCGTATCTCGAGAGTGAAGTGACATCGCAGTATCCTGCGTGTTTGGGAGCGTCTTTATGATCTTTAGATCATAACAAAAACATCAAAGCCAGCATTTGTACGGCGACATGCAGAGCTGGGAACTATGCTACACGAAAACAGACTGTAGTCTTTGAGGTACCAATAAGCAGAAAACGGCGTCCAGTTAACAACTGTTTCGTATGTGAGCTTTAAATTTGAAAGACGCCTGTGTCCTTATTTCTGATAAAACTCCATGTGTGTATGTTTTGGTCCGAGTGTAGGGGAATATATTTTAAACGTGTGCTTTTATCAATTCATGTCATAGCGGTCGACGTACATTGACGACAATGGCTTATTTCTCTGTAAAATCCTATCTGTTAGTATGTAGTTAAGTAATTCAAATAGAACAATGGTTATGCCGGACACTAGATAGATAGATTTATTTCAACATAAAATGCATAGATTTACATGGCAGCATGTTATATACACACAATAAGTAATAAAAACAACATGCATGTATAAAAAAAGCCATGTCAATCAACATTATACGTTAAGGATTGCACAATAAAGGGTTTGCAATTAAACCCTTATTTCCATTGTGATCCTTTAGTTATAATATTGTATGACATAGGAGACAACGTTATATATCACAGTATATAGTAATATCACAGTAAATAATAATGAAAGACACATGACATATTTAAGTTACACTAACCTAAATGCATAGAATATATTCTGATAAGTTCTAGACTAGACATTATTATCACAATTAAAGTGTTTAAAAATTAACATAAAATTATTTGCCATGATAAAGAATAATCATACAGCAACTAGATAAGACACAATAAATCTATATATATTAACATTCAAATTAAATCAACAGTAAGAAATCTTAAAGAGATTCATATTAAAAATCTATCTGGCTTAAAAAATGCCCCCTAACGCTGTGTTTAAAAGATGAAATACTTTTGGCATCTCTGATAAGCTGAGGAAGAGAGTTCCAGAGAGTACACCCATTGAAAGCAAATGACGTTTTGCCAGAACCCTTGACCCTTGGAATGGCATACCTATTGCAATCATGCATGTTAAGATCGGTATTAGTTGAGTCTGACTGTGTTCTAACTCTGAACCTAGTATTCTTATTGTGAATATTACTGACTGGAGTAAAATTATCACTGCCGTCTGACTTTCAACCGAAAGCACACCAAAGGAAAACGCGTTCTATCAAACGAACCTTTGCAGTTTGCATGCAAATGGCTTCAGCGTTCCGTATATCTGGTCTTAGTAGACGTACAAACGGACTGTCATACCACAACCAAGGCCATTCTCAAAAACACTTAATTTCATCTTTTAGTAACTTTAACGTGAATTGTTATTTATTTTGAACAGCAAATCTACGTTTATGACATACACAGCGGTATGATGTCAGTTGTCAAAAATGTTTACGCTTTGTGCTGTGCGTATTGTTTTGTGTGGTTATGCAACTGGGCACTTGTTTCAAATAGTGGTGTGTCGTTCATTGGCCGACGCTCCGTGATTAACAATAATGGAATGTCAAAAATGATAAAAGTTGACGTCATTCTCTATCCGAATATAGAAGCCCTTTCATTTCAAGTCAAATCATGATAAGCAGGATTGCATAATCATTTTGCGTAAAGAAAAAATTTCATAAAAGGCACTCATTCGGATAATGTTTCTTACCTTACGAAACAGGCAATGGTTTACAACACATCCACTGCGGCCATGATTGCAGCTGAAGTAACCAATGGACTGTTGACAATTGTTGCTACATGCATGGTCGACATGGCATTCGTTACAAATATTCGCAATAGCACCATCGTGTCAATATTAACAAGCTATGATCTTATTAACTTACTTACATTGTTAATGAATATCGCCAACGATTGCTTTTAAAATATAGTGTGTAACATATTCCAATTAATTATATTTAAAAGACGAAACCCTTAGAGGGGCGGATCTAAGATTTTCGGTTGATAGGTGGGGTGATCATTTTATATCATATTTGTGAGCTCCTTGTCTTGTAGTTTAAAATTGTTTTTGTCAGAATTAAGATCATGCCACTTGTGTAATATGTCCACGCACAGTTAAAATCATTCACGCAAAAACGCAAGGGCAATGGGTAACTTAATAACATTCAACGTTGTGATTTTCTATGATACACGTTTATGATTTCTTCCATATCCAATTTAATTTCTATGTGGACAATTTACTGATATTAAAGCGTGTTAACGGCTGTGGCCCATTGTGCTATCATCGGGTTCTTAATGAACCTCACATGGGCGCATGGACAATGTATAACTAAATAACATTCAACGAGGGTATTTTCTATTATAAACTTTAATGATTTCTTTCATATCCAATTTAATTTCCATGTGGACAAATAACGATATTAAAGCGTTTTAACGGTTATAGACCTATTGTGCTATTATGTGAATGAACCTCACACAGCAGTTGATACGTTCTACATCTTCCAACGTCTTAGACGTTAATAACAAAAGTATCAGACTTTGATGATGTTTAGATTCATTAGTATTCATGTTTCATGAGTGGAATTACGGAAACGTGTCTCGTTTTAATGGGAACATTTACTATTTTCTAATAATTATTATTTTGCTTTGACGTGAAATCTAGCGTCAATGATGTTACCGTCTGTTTACAAATAGTTTACGTAATGAATTAATCGGCAGATATTAAAATTTCTCTATCTCTCTCTCTCTCTTTATATATGTATATATATAAGCCTAGTCATTTAATGAAGAACTCATTGTTCTATTACTTGTTTAAGCAAATGCTTGTGGAAAACGAAACCCCAAATATGGATTTTGAACTCACTGTGTAAAGCACGCTTAGGTTTAATATAACAAAAACGAACGGTTCAAGTCAGGCCTCTCGTAGCCATTATATCAGCCATGCATTAATAATGAAGTCTGTTAAAAAGCCAATAGCACGTTCAGTCTAAAAATATTTTCCGTATGAGTTTTTTAATAACAACATTCACCTATGTGTTTTCAGTAATAACATTGACCGATGTGTTTTAATAACAACATTCACCTATGTGTTTTCAGTAATAACATTGACCGATGTGTTTTTAGTAATAACATTGACCGATGTGTTTTCAGTAATAACATTGACCGATGTGTTTCTAGTAATAACATTGACCGATGTGTTTTCAGTAATAACATTGACCGATGTGTTTTCAGTAATTATTATAACAATGACCGATGTGTTTTCAGAAATAACATTGACCGATGTGTTTTCAATAAATATCATTGACCCTTTTTTCAGTAATAACATTGACCGATGTGTTTTCAAAATATCATTGACCGATGTGTTTTCAGTAATAACATTGACCGATATGTTTTCAGTAATAACATTGACTGATTAGTTTTCAGTATATGGCAAATCTACCCAGTTATTGTTATAGTAAAACCCGATAATTGTCTTACTTTTGGAAAATTGATGTTCAACAGTTTCGGAGAAAACTAGGAACAAGTCGTCGGGAAATACATCAGTATGCGCTGATTAAAGCGTATGAAATTTCATATAAGACTAAATGAGCAAAAACAGAGCAAATTTTGTCTATCAATGTCAGACGCTTAGATGAGACATCTTAATTTGAAGGAGCTTATTAGAATTTCTTTTAGATGCTGAGTCATTCAAATTCGATAAACTCATCAGCTAAACAAACTTTTTAGCAAGAGTGCGTGGATTCTAAACAACATATGGCGTCATAATTATAGTAGATTTTAGAGAGAAAAAAAAACATGAAGAAGAAAACGAACAATACGAGAGAATAAAAGAAATAATGTGCGGAGGAGAACAGAGAAGACGAAACATTCGACGTAGAATAAGTCATACATAAAGTAAAAATAGTTACAGCCATACGTGTTGTTATATTAGGTGTTGAGTAGCTGTTGCTGTTGCTGTGATGACTTGTTGTAATACAAGTGGTAGTTGTTGTACGTAAAGTACGAAGCAGTAGTCGTAGTAGAAATAAAGCCGGTGACGACATCATTCAAAATTCAATCCAAATTGTATCAAACCCAATGATACTTTAACTTGTTAATTGTATGGCGTCAGCACGTTGATCGAATTTCCGTTCGTATTACATGTGCCTTTGAGCAAAAAGCAAATACATCATCGTTATCTACGAGCAAGAAAGCAAGAAACCCACAGCGAATGTAATGCTAATATAATGTTTCATTTGGTTTTGCAGAGGACTTTAATATATATCATTAATCACTACAGGAGTGTTTGTCTACCCTAAAATCTCGACATTTTCGCTTTCGTATTTGAATGAAAAATCTCAACAATGCCAATCGTTGAATCGGCCGAAATTGAGAAATTACTGAATCTAGATGACTTCATGAAGTAAAGATTTGACACCATGCATATGGTCTAAAAACTGTCCTATATTTAGCACCACGATATTTAATATTCACATGATAGTCTTCAAATATTGTATGTTATGTTTCAAATATTATTAGAAACTTTATCGTTTAAAAATCAAAAATACAAACATTGGTCTGCCTTTCTGTCAGTAATCGCTTGAATTTTCAAAGCATACATTTTGAACAGTTAGAAATTAAATGTTTACTAACAAAATACATGTGTACTAAAGTCTCTTGAGGTATCAAATATTCTTTATTATACCTCTTTATTTAAATGATCAAAACACTGATATTAAATACAGCTAATATGTGCGCATGGAGTATGGCAGACGTGGCTGTATTCGTTCTAACTGTTGTTAAAGCAACATAATTTCAGAACTACAATGCGTTGACAGTTCTATGTAGTCACTCCTGTTCACAAGTATGATTTGTTATCATTCTCATCAGTTGATACAGATGAAGTTTTACTTCGGCAAGATTTATTTGAAATCGATCATAAACATTCCAGTGGAACAGTCCTTCAGCGTCTTTGTACCATGCGTATGCCACACAATTGCTCCCATGAATAACCACGATATAGACACTGGAGAGAACGATAGCAATACTTAAACATAGCCATGCTTGTATGAAACCATACGACTCAAATTAACACACTTCGCATATTAACGGACGTAAACGTAAGCAGAAATTGACTTTATTTCTCGCTTGTAATGTGTGAGACACAGGGAACAGAGGATACGTGAGATGTATGGATACACAATGAACAATAACAGGAAAATAACGACCTTGAAAGATGTCATAAAATAGTGGGATGATTCGCTGATAACTTAACGCTAATAAACAACACTAATTTTCTTTAAAACAACTTGAGTAAGTAACATAATATTTAATATTATCCATAACAGTGCCATTCTATTCCAATTCAGATTTTAAAGAAAATGCCGATCCCTACGCCTAGTTCACATGGTTCTGTCTTTGGTGCGCTATTAAGCGTAGAGTGTGTGGTTTCGATGTTAAAGCGTGTATAAGCCCCTAAGGTTTGTTTCTACCCAGGTGCTTAGTTGATAAGTACGACGAGTGCTTTACGCTAAATATGAAAAATATGTAAAATAGAGTCAAAAATACTACAACTATGGCAATTAATCGCACGTGATAAGTCGTATATTCAAAATAATCAAGCCATCTGTAAGGTAATCGTGCAAACCTATCGCATATGTCATTAATTAAAACAATTAAACAAATAATTTTTGTCAGAAATTTAAAACCGCTGGCATGTTTCAATTAAAAGACATTTGTCTTTCAAGGTTTAATGGTTTTATTACTGAATACACGGTGTTTACGTTGAAATGAAACTCGAAGTCCTTAGCTATCCGTTATACACCAATCGACTGTAGTGTATTTAATGAAGAAAAATAAAAGGTTAGCTAATAGTTATTAAAACATATATGAATAAAAAGTATCAACCCACCGTAAAATGACGCAGCTTTATTTGGTTATTTTACATTCGTTTAGAACATAGTTATACTATTATACAACATTAACTTTTGCAAAATACGCATTTTAATGGTGGTGTTTAATTAGTAATGCTTACCTTTTCTGGTCATGGTGAAGTCACTTATTCCAGAATAGCTTATTCCGCTCGTTTATTTTTAGAAAAAAAAATGGAATAATTAAATTAATTTCCAACATTAGTCTTCATGTCGATATGAAATATATATTACTGTTTTAATAACATTTATAATAAAATAATTCAAAGATTCCCTTTGCGAAAATTCATTTTAAACTCAATGACAATATATTATTTACTGGCGTTTGTCACAACGCGTCACTTTGCACTGACGCTTGGATCCGACAGACTGTCCAGAGATATTGATCATTGGAGCTGTCGCCTGTGACACACAGGTTGTTATAGGGAAAGCCTTGCACATGACATTGGCAGCGGGAAAACAAAGATTGCTACGGAAGGCGTCATTTTTAGCTGCCTGCTAGCAGAGGTTGATAGTACTATGACATTTCAAATTCTCTCGTCTTTAAATGAAATTTACGATTTAATCCATTCTTCTCGGGTTTCGCAAAGTACATTCATAACAATGCATGCATACGTCTGGTAGAGTGCATCTCAATGGCGCTTCGCACAAATATCCTTAATATCATGTTTTCAACATTAACTGAGCGAAGTTTTGCACTGACCCATAATTGTATTCATGTTAGATAAGAAAAGTTGTTTATGGTAGTCTTTGATATGTGCAACATGAATAAACGATCCATGTTCCATGAGTTTGTATCAGTCGAGTGGCTTGTGTCATGACGTATCAAACGAGAAGCGAAGCCTCGAGTGTGATACGAAATAGCGCAAGCTTCGAGACTGATACAAACACTTGGAACAATTGACTAACGTAATATTCCTTTTATCGTATACAACAACTAACAAAAACAGTTATCAATTGTATTTTTTTGCTTTAAAAAACTGACAAAACAATGACTACAATGTGATGTCATTAAATGTGACGTCATTAAAATGTGACGTCATTAAATGGGTCGAAGAAAGTAGTCCGGCTAGTATGGTAATACGGAATCGGAAAACAGCCAGTAGCATAATACGGATTTATTTCAACGATTGATACAACTTATATTTTGTTAAAAGCATTAAACAGGTATATAATAAAACACGATATGTCATTTGTGACGTACACATTGAAGACATTATTTCACCGATTCAACGTGCAATGCGACAGTCGCTGACAACGATTACAATGTAAAATTGTTAAAAATGCATATGATCTAAAGATTCATGATAGTTGTGTTAAAAAAGTGAAACGCATTTGCAAATGGTTTTCTAGATCATTTATGCGACACTTTAAATTATTGCATGCATTATTTTTTCAAGTTTTTCTCTAGACTGAGTTGTTAAAAAAGTTTTTACTTTTGTGTATTCATCGGCTTTAATTTTAATATTCAAAACCACATAACTGAACGTTGAAGATATTGGGCTAGGCCACACCCAATTAGAGTCGTTGTCATCGGATATGTATTTAAAATAAAAGGACCAAGCAAGCGAATGTATGATTTTTAATTCTTAAATATGTGAAGAATTTTAATTTAAAATGTAAAATATTACTTTTTACCAATTCGATACATTATTTGTGTTATTTGAGCATCAACCAACCATATTAATGATCCTATTATATAGTTTTAGGAGTACTGGCCCATTATTTATTTTTTAATGCAATATTAATGTGTCACACAAAGCTCCAGACGTATGCGACATGGGAAAAAATCGTCAACATATGTAGTTGTGCACCACCGGAAAAAAGCGGAACCGAAATTTCGCAAAGTTAAGTACCTTTTATACTTTTAGATATGTCCATGGGATTTTTTGTTTGCCCATGGGATTTTGTCCCCATTTGTTTTAGATGTGAAAAAATGGGAATTTTTTTAAGCGTATTTTCTTCACATATTTAAGTATTTAAACGTTATTCAATGACTGTATACTCGTTTTATGCAGAAACAACTGATCTTTTTATGTAAAAAGAAAATCCAATGTTTGAAGTGTGAAAAAATCTCTTTAAAATTTATCAATATAACTTTCAGAAAATAGGAAAATTTAATATTGATAATTAGTGAATTAAAATACATGAAAATATAATAACGTACGTTGATTCAACGAAATCAAGTTAACTGATTTGTACATGAAATGAAATATGTGTGTTCATCAATCATATTGTTTAACAAGTTGTTTATCCCATATCAAAAATTGGATTTTTTTCCGATCAAACAAAAATCAGCACAGATACTTTGACAATGCTTACACTCGATAACTAAGCATTTACAAACTTACTTTTTATAAATGTTCTTTTTTTTCCAATGCACATTCCCGTGGGAAGAAAATAACGCGCGAAAACGAAAACGCTATGGGAAAAATGAAATTCCATGGGAAGGCGAATTATGCACTTTAATTTCATTCTGAATAAAAAACGTATTGTAAGCAAAAAAACACACACAATTATTGATTAAAAAAAAGCGTTTTATCGCATACTTTATCTCATAGAGGCAAATCTTAAGGAAAAAAATGGGTAATCTAGTTTGCGAAAATTCGCTTTCGCAAGCAAAGTATTTCCGGTGGCTGCAATGTCCAAATCTAAAAGTGTGCGGAATGATCTGCTAATAATCAACCAGACTTTCATATCTATAAAGCTATATTCAAGACTCTCAGTACTTGATACATTCAAATCTCCGTGCATCAACTTTAAATCGTGTTATTTTAACCGTTTGTAAAATAACAGTTGGTTGCCTACTTTGTATTTAACTAGTTGCATATTTTTATTTTGGCGAATTGACGTATTCGACTTTAGTAAACTTCATAAGACCCATTCTCACATTACGCGGTTCTTGTCTAAAATAATAATACATTCTTATGTTTGTACGATTTGCTTTTCGAAAGTGAGATGGCATGCCAGTACACTTGCGTACCCAATGAGCATTTTTCTTTTGTTCCCCAGGGCATACTTGTCAGAGAGATTTATCAAAAACTAATGTAAATCTGGCGCCATTAATTGTGTCAATTTTCGAGTAACGGTCGATGTTTCCCAAGTTACGAATTAAACAATGAATGACAACGGTCAATTGAAAATCAATATAAGAACGAAACCTCGCTTTCTCAGTAAAATTACGTTTTATATACAAACATCGCAACTATTCTTAAACAATATATAGCCAACTCAACATCGATATAGGAATGTGCTGTTAAGAATTAATCCAATAAATAATAGTTTATACTAGGAATTTTCAATATAACTCGCTTTGGTTGTTTTGTTTACACATAACAGTACATGCATTGTTTGCACATAACAAGAGTTAATGCATTTTGGAAAAATGAATGAATCTCAAGAATAACCATATCTAACGAAATAAACGGTCAATGTCTAAATATAATGATCTGCAAATGAACGTTCAGTATTCTCAATAGGTCTCCAATTAACTCATCTTTTAGATCTTACGTAATGTTGATGGAACATCACATTTAGTGATTATATCTGTGCGATCGACTCAGTCGCAAACTTTGTCGTTCGATAAAATCTTATTGTAGAAAACACTTATTAAAGATTTCACGCACTGTTGAAATTGGAGCATCATTGATAATAGGTATTGCGTATCAAAACCGGATGCGTGGATTGTTATATGCTGTTATACAGAAGCCGGTTGTCATCGATTTCGCATATTAAAGACACCATATTATATTATATGAACTAAATTAAAGACCAATGTTGCAAACTTTGGGAAAGTGATTTAATTAAATTTGGTATGAAAATTAATACATAACAAATAATACAATACAGCAATAAACAGGACTGATGTTAAACTGTTGTCAACCCTTTGGAACGGGTATATAAACATTAGTTTTGAAATTTAAACAAGACTAGTCAAAAGTGACAAATATTTCCTCATGTTTGCGTTATCAATAACTATGGCATCTATGTCAAAGAAATAGACTGAAGATAATAATTTATTTTAAAATGTAACAAATATGTCCATATACTTAGGGTAAGTCAAAAAGGGATCGTACGGTCTAATTATCGGGGAACTGTAAATGAAGCCCTTCTTGACCCCTTGAAACTGCAAAGGTAAAACTTGTTCAGCACATTAGTAAAATATTTGAACAGTAATTGGAGATGATAAATAACGCCCGAAACGGCTCATATCAAGCAGGGGCAAAAGTTGAGTATCAGTAAACAAAGTGCAGGGGTATGTCAGCAGAGATGTACGCTTCGTATTATCAATCTCCAAAACAAAACGACACACTACAGTTGCACAAACCAAACGCAAGTATGCCTCACAACGACAGTACAATGAGCGATTATTATCAGACAAGAATTGTGCTCCTTTTTGCAACGGTTTAACTGGCATCTTCAACGTTTTATTGCAATGTAAAGGAACGTTTAGCACAATAAAACAACGAGATAATGTATTGACTTGTACCGGATCATTAAAGTATTGAATGACAAAAACCATTATGGGTTCCACTTAAAAGCTTGTTTGTTTAAGTCAATGAAGAGCTTTTCTTAGCATGCAAATCTTGGCAACGTCCTATTTGATGCAACCCTTGTATGGAAATGCGTAACTTAATTGACATTTATTGCAATCCTAAAGGTATGCCGTTCCAGCGATAAAGCAAGAACTAACACAGGCAGCATACCATGCATAATGTTTAAATGACAATTTTCAGACAGCTGAGAGGTCGTTTTGCCTTCTGATTTTAATACTGAAATGAGTGTGTAAAATGCGTATTGTTTATTCGAAAACTTGAATATTCCCCCAAAGTGTGCTCTACGCTTCCTAATTCCTTATTTGAATACCTGTACTAGCCTAAAGCTTTTATAAACAATGACAGACACACTAGGAACATTAATTGTGCGAGTGTATATTTAATGGGAGCTACAATTTTCCCTTCTGAGTCATTGGTGTTCTTATCAAATACGTTTAGTTAATGAACAAGACATCATAAATTTGCCGTATAATACGACTTTAGCTCAATTCATGTTTACAATTATTTTTCGAGGCACAACATATTGTTTAAGGGCAATGGTATGCATTTATAAACATATCTATGAGAATTCGCTTCTCATTTGTGAACAACACATAAAACAAGACGACATCGCTGTTTCCATAAATTTGAACGTATTATCTCAACATTTCAAACGACACATATGCGACCGATTTTGTTCACACATATATAACCATTAACCAGTCAATCTAATATCCGATAAAGGAATCGAATGAAATCGATAGCTGTCTAATTGCACTATAAAACCAATTACCAAATGAAAAAAACAACCTCCCTTCGGCTTATGAGAGCGAACAATGTGTTCTTTAATACCTTGAGGTCTGTGAACATATTAATAGCTTATACTGTAGACAAAGTATTACATTATTTGGTCTAAGTATACAGCAATAATGACTTTGTTCTTGGCTATAAGTCCCAACGTCATGCGGTAGCATTAGCTAGAGGAATTAAGAAAAAATACTTTGTTTATATTTTACAACGTAAATGTTATTTGTTTTGTTTTGTTTTTCAAACCAGGGCAAAACTAGTTCCAGCTGTATGTACTTGTTATCAAACAAGATAAATAACAGGACTAACTTTTCTTTTGAGCGGTTTGTTTAGTTTCGGATATCCTGTCATGATATGTATAAATGATCCAATCCTTTTTAGCATCGCAGTGCAGCATAAGTATATTTTGAAATAATAAAAAGTGTTCCTTGCGCCACTAAAATTCCTGCAACGGCTTCAAAGAGAATTGTATTATTCAATCAATATGCGATACGGCAGATAAACGACTGGCGCGCATTATGGTTTGTAAAGCTCTCCCTTTTGTGGTCCGTCCATTATCAATCCCTAACAATGGTCTATGCCTTATAACGCAAAATCCAATCTTCATGGAACATTCAAACTCCAAAGATCTTGTTTGCACTAATGTATTGACGTTATCAATAGAAATATAATTATACTTAACACGAGAAAATTTGTTTTCCTGAAATAACATACCTGATGACAAAAATATTGCCATGAAACTAGTACGTTCTTTTAAGAATGTGATTTATTACTCACCATACGATGTTTTTCAATTATGCTATATAAAATTATAATATGCCCAGCGGGAACACATTTGCCTTGTAATGCTCTGATCATGAATACAATTTGTTTGTTCAAAGTTTTAAAGATTTTGGTGAGATATTTTTGATGCGATATTAAATACATCTTATTACAAGACACAATTGTGATAGCCTAAATCAAAGTGCTGACAGTACTGGTATGACGATGCTTTTGAAGAGGATGGATATAAAAGCATAAATTTAAGTTTATCCACATCACCACAATTGTGTATGTAGGTACGACAATTTGGGTTCGAAAATTTTGGGTACGAAAATATTATGCCAAAAAAAAATTTAGGTACGAAAAAAAAGTGGGTACGAAAAAAATGTGGATACGAAAAAAAAAATTGGTACGAAAAAAAAATTGGTTACAAAAACAAATTGGGTACGAAAATTTTGAGTACGAAACCAATTTTGGCGGTACGGGGAAGTAGTACCAGTTGGTAAATTGACCCATTCAGCCTAACTGGTAGGAGGGTTACATTCTCGAACAAATCTGAAAATAACTAGAAATGGCGCGCCAGCGGCCGACACGTATCCCCACGCCGCATAGATGTTATATTAGCTAATCTTTGGTTCTTCAAGACAAAAACATGCATTGATTTGTTTTCATTTTCGACAATTGTGACACATAGACCATAACAAGCTTACAGGTTAAGGTTTATAATTAAAAAAAAAAAAAAAATAGAATATCAGGAAAGATTGGGAAATCCTTTCTCCAACTTGTCTGACACAGGCTATTGCAACTTGTCTTACACAGGCTAGTCTAACTTGTCTGACACAGGCTAGTCCAACTTTTCTTACACAGACTAGTCCAACTTGTCTGACACAGGCTAGTCTAACTTGTCTGACACAGGCTAGTCCAACTTGTCTGACACACGCTAGTCCAACCTGTCTGACACAGGCTCGTCCAACTTATCTGACACAGGCTAGTCCAACTTGTCTGACACTGGCTAGTCAAACTTGTCTGACAAAGGCTCGTCCAACGTGTCAGCATTTGCACCACAGTATTGAAAATCGCTGCGAACGTCACAATTAACATCGTATTCCACTGTTATTATCGAGCTTTCTAATAATTTAAACACATTCTTCTGCATTTGCCAAGTGTTGTTGTTGTT
Source organism: Dreissena rostriformis (assembly GCA_007657795.1). NCBI lineage: Eukaryota > Metazoa > Mollusca > Bivalvia > Myida > Dreissenidae > Dreissena > Dreissena rostriformis. Next base: position 178,425 of record VMBQ01000262.1, read on the forward strand.
TCCCATATTTCAATGATAATCAGCGAGGTATGCCGATTGAGAAAATTTAACTAACTCAATCGGACTCTCTCGGTCTTTTAGGTAGGTCGCCATTGTGATTTTTTTTCATGGTATGATAACTTAGACGAGCTGTTAAAGCCGCATCATCAAAAAACGCAAATGCGTACGATATTAATAAGAAACTGATTCTTCAAGTCTTCAACATATTCCTCGAAGGTTTTACTTAGTAGAATAAAGCAAATGACATCTTTGGAAGGGAATACCCGCCAGGCCATTGGTGTTGCCAAATGACAATTGCATATTGCGTAATGACAATTGTATATTGCTTAATTAATGAACGGTAGTTAGGTTAAAATGGCCTAGCGGACATTCCCTTCCATAAATATCATCGAAGAAACACGGCCTTCTGTTTGCGTGCAGGTAATCACCCGAACAAACACTGCCTTCTGTATGCGTGAAAGGGAAAGACAATCTGTCACATACCGCTACATGATTGATAGTACATTATTTAGCCTAATTGCTCGATGAAAGGGGTTTTATGTCCTATCTCGGGAGAAAAGTGTGCGCGACATCGCGTTTATATCCTGCGTGGTCGGGAGCGTCTTTATGGTCTTTAGATCATAACACAAACATCACATCCAGCATTTGAACGGCGACATTAAGAGCTGGGATCTCTGCAAGACGAAGACAGATTGTAGTCTTTGAGTTGCCAATAAACAGAAAACGGCGTGAAGTTAACACGTGTTTCGTATGTGAGCTTTAATTTTAAAAGACGCATGTGCCCTTATTTCTAATGAAACTCCATGTGTGTATGTTTTGTTCTGAGTGTGGGCGTCTATATTTTAAGCATGTACTTTAATCAATTTATGTCATAGCGGTCGGCGTATATTGACGACAATGGCTTATTTCTCTTGAAAATCTTACCTGTTGGTACTCAGTTAAGTAATTTGAATATAGCAATGGTTATGCTGGACACTGCCGTCTGACTTTCAACCGAAAGCACACCAAGGGAAAACGCGTTCTATCAAACGAACCTTTGCAGTTTGCATGCGACTGGCTCTAGCGTTCCGTATATCTGGTTTTATTAGACGTACAAACGAACTGTCATAACACAACCAATGCCATTCTCAAAAACACTAAAATACATTATTCAGTAACTTTAATGTGAATTGTAATTTGTAATGAATAGCAAATCTACGTTTATGACGTACAAAACGGTATGATGTCAGTTGTCAGTAATGTTTACGCTTTGTGTTGTGCAAATTGTTTTGTGTGGTTATGCAGCTGGGCACTTGTTTCAACTAGAGTTGTGTCGTTCATTGGCCGACGTTCCGTGATGAACAATAATGGAATGTCAAAACTGAAAGAAATTGACGTCATTCTCTATCCGAATAGAGAAGCTCTTTCATTTGAAGTCAAATCATGATAAGCGGGATTGCATACTCATATTTGTAATGAAACAATGTAATAAAAGACACTCATTCGGATAAATGTTCCTGTCTTAAGCAACATGCAATTGTTAACAACACATCCGCTGCGGCCATCATTGCAGCTGAATTGTTCAAATGGAATGTTGACAATTGTTGCTTCATGCAGGGTCGACATGGCATTCGTTACAAATATTCGCAATAGCACCATCGTATCAGTATTAACAAGCTTTAATCTCATTTACTTACATATGTTGCCAATGAATATCGCCAACGATTGCTTTTTAAATATAGTGTGTCACATATTTCAACGAATTTTATTAAGAAGACTAAATAAAGCAACCCTAAGTGGGGCGGATCTTGGATTTTCAGTTAATTGGTGGGATGATCATTTTAAATCACATGTGTGAGTTCCTTGTCTTGTAGTTTAAAATTGTTCTTGTCAGAAATAAGATCATGCTGCTGTTGTTATCTGTCCACGCACAGTTTAAATCATTCACGCAAAAACGCATGGGCAATGGATAACCGTATAACATTTAACATTGTTATTTTCCATGATACACTTTAATGATTTCTTCCATATTCAATGAAATGTCCATGTCGAAAAGATTTATACTGATATTAAAGCGTTTTAACGGTTGTGGCCCATTGTGCTATTATCGGGTTCTTAATGAACCGCACATGGACAATGTATAACTTAATAACATTCGACGAGAGTATTTTTTCTATCATAAACTTTAATGATTTCTTCCATATCCAATTTGATTTCCATGTGGACAAATCACGATATTAAAGCGGGTTAACGGTTGTAGTCCATTGTGTTATTATCGGGTTCTAAATGAACTTCACAAATGAGTTGGTAGGTGCTACATCTTCCAACGTCATAGACGTATATAACAAAAGCATCAGACTCTTTTATGTTCGAATTCCTTAGTTAACATGTTTCATAAGTGGAAATACGGAAACGTGTCTCGTTTTTATAGGAACATTTAATATTTTCTTATAATTATTATTTTGATTTGACGGGAAATCTACCGTCAATGATATTACCGTCTGTTAACATATAGGTGAACAAAACGTTAAAGTATTTGGCAAAAGGCTTTCCACGTTTACAATGATAGCTTGTTTTAATCATGTGTAATATTTAATACAAGTAATAACTTCAGGACACTTATCACACATCAATCAGGTCCAAACATAGCATTGATTATGGGCCGGTGGCCAATCGTCTGTTTTCTCTATTTTTTAATTTGATTTGTTTTCATCTTGACCGGTTTACTGTTATGTGTGAATGTCTGTTAATATGACATAAAAATGTAATATATATATATATATATATGCAAATATTGTAAGATTACTTGTTAAAGCAAATGCATGTATAAAACGAAATGCTAAATATAGATTTTGAAATAACTTCGTTAAAACTGCGGAAGTTTAATATAACAATAACGAACGGTTCAAGTCAGTTCTCTCGTAGCCATAATATCAGTCATGTTTTAATAATAAAGTCTGTTCAAATACCAATAGTACTTTCAGTATAAACACTTTTTTCCGTATAAGTGTACATAATAACATTGACCGATGTGTTTTCAGTAATAATATTGATCGAAGTGTTTAACGTCGATGCCATATCTACCCATTATTTATTGTAGTATAAACCCGATAATTGTATAACTTGTAGAATATTGATGTTCAACCGCTCCTGAGAAAATTACTGACACGCCATCCTGAAATACAGCAATTTGTGATTGGTAAGGCGTATGGAATTTCACATAAGTCTAAATGGACAAAACAGAACAACGTATGTCTATCAATACCAGCCGCTTAGAGGAGACATCGCAATGGTTGGGTTTAAAGGAGCTCATTAAAACTTTCTTTTATATACCTAATGTCAATCATTCAAAGTTCGATAAACTCTTCAGCTGAAACAAACGTTGTAGCAAAAGTGCGTGGAGTCTAAAATCATAAGGTGTCTTAATAATAGTAGCCTCTAGAAGAAGACATGAAGTAGAAAAAAAGAAGAAGAAGAAAGAAGCAAAGGAGCAGGATAAGAAGATGAGATGAGGAGAAAGAAGATGGTGAAACATTCGACGTTGGATAAATCATACATAAAGTAATACTAGTTACAGCCATACGTGTTGTTCAGTTGTATTAGGTGTTGTGTAGCTGTTGCTGTTGCTGTGAATAATTGTTGTAATACTTGTGGTTGTTGTTGTTGCTGTTGTTGTTGTTGTTGTACGTTTAGTAAAAAAGCAGTAGTCATAGTAGAAATATAGCCGGTGACTACATCCTTCAAAATTCAATGCACATTTTATTAAACCCTATGATACTATAATTAGTATATGGTTTCAACAAATTGATTGAATTTCCGTTCGTAGTACATCTGCCTTTGAACAAAAGCTAGGAATCAAGAAACCCGCAGAAAAGGTTATGCTTATGTAAGGTAGAATTAGGTTTTGCAGAAAACTTAAATATATATAATTGATCTCTACAGAAGTATATGTCTACCACGAAATCTCGTCATTCTCGCGTTCTTATATGAATGAAAAATCTCTACAAAGCCATTTGTTTAATCGGGCAAATTTGAGATATTACTGAATCTAGATGCGTGGATGAAGTAAAGATTTAACAACGTGAATATAATCAAATGACTATCCAATAGTTAGCTTCACTTTATTTAATATTCGTTTGAAGTCTTCAAATCTTTCATGTTATGTTTTAAATATTATAAGACTTAATCGTTGAGAAATCGGAAATAAAAACATGGGTATGCCTTTCTGTCAGTTAGCGCTTGAATTTTCAAATCATAAAATTTCGAACATTTTGAACTTTGAGTCTTTACTTACAAAATCTTCAACAAATGTGAACTTAAGTCTCTTGTGGTATCACATATTTGTATTATGCCTATTTATTTAAATTATCAAAATAATTTATAGTAAATACAGCTTGTATTTGAGAAGTGTGCGTATTCTTCCAAACTGTTGTTTAAGCAAAATAATTCCAGGACTACAAATTGTTTTTAAAATGCGTTGGCAGTTCTACGTAATCGCTCCTGTTCAAAAGTATAAGGAACAAAATAATACACATGTTTATGATGAGGATGGACATTAATTTGTTAATATTCTCATCAGGTGATGCAGATGAAGTTTTACTTCGGTAAGATTTATTTCAGTTGTCTTCTATCCCACTTTACACAACTCATCAATTGAATTGATTATTACATTTAAAAATAACAACATGTACCACAGGCAACCAAAAGACAATAAATTATAAAAATGTATAAATTAGCATCTCATGTATAATATGTTTGACATTATTTCTGCTGTATGATATCACTTTTGTTCATGCTCATGCACTTATTTACATTGTATGTTTTATATTGAATAAAAAAAAAAGATTTACTTCAAATCGATCTTAAGCATTCCAGTGGAAGAGTCCTTCAGCGTCTGTGTACCATATATATGCCACACAACTGTTTACTGGAATAACCACGATATAGACACTGGAGAGAATGATACCAATACGTTAACATCGTCAAGGTTGTATGAAACCATACGACTTAAATTAACACACTGTACAATTATTAATGGAAAAAAGAGACATAAAACAGTAAAAGCCTCGAAATTGTCATGGTTGATTCATAGGAAACCGTTCCTAGAAATGTATTTTGCATATTAATGGACGTCAACGTAAGCAATAATTGACGTGTATTTCTTGCAGATAATGCAAGAGACACAGGTGACAGATGACACGTGATATGTATGCATACCCTATGAACAATAACAGGAAAATAACGACCTTGAAAGATGTCATTAAATAGTGGGATGATTCGCCGATAATCTAACGCTTATAAGCAGAACTCATTTTCTTAATAAAACATTATTCCATTATATTTCTATTCAGGCTTTGAAGACATTGCCGATCATTACGCTTCGTTCGATGCATGGCACAGTTAAGCGTAGATGCATGGCACAGTTAAGCGTAGCATGTGTGGTTCGGACATTAAAGCGACTGCAAGCGCCTAATGTTTTGTTCCTATCCAGGTGCTTAGTAGATTAGTACGACAGTGATTAACGTTAAATAGGTAATATAAAGTCAAGTTTACAACAACGATTGGAATTAATCGCACGTGATAAAGTCGTATCTGCAAAATGATCAACTAAGCTTTTAGGCTACGCTGCAAACCTAACGCAAAGGCCATGAATTTTCATTCTTATCTTGCATACAAGATCAGTAACAGCGAAATTTTAGAACCGCATTAAGAATGTCTGAAAGTTTCTCAAAATAAATTATCCTACTTCCCTAGCAATGCCATTAGCATCTTCTCCTTTGTGTATCCACTTTTTTTGTACACTGCTATATCTGGTTGAAATAAAGTCTCTTTAAAAAAAATAAATTATGCTGAAGAATAGTGTATTTAATAAAGTACAAAACAAAGGTGAGCGAATAGTCATTAACACATATATGTAGGATGTTATCATCGCACCGTAAAATGACGCAGTCTAATTTTGTTATTTTATATTCGTTCAGAACATAGTTATACTATTATATAATAATTACTTTTGCAAAATATACCTATCAATCGCGGTGTTTAATTAGTAATGCTTACCTGTTCCGGTCATGGTGGAGTCACTCAGTCCAGGAAAGCTTATTCCGCTCGTTAATTTTTAGAATAAAATGTAATTATTGAATAAATTGCCAACATGAGTCTTCATGGAGATTTGAAATAAATCACTATTAAAATGGAATTATTAATATAACCATTTAAAGAGTTCCGTAGCGAAAATTCAGTTAAAACTCAACGGCAATATATTATTTACTGTCGTTTGTCACAAAGCGTCACTTTTCACTGACGCTTGGATTCGACATAGCCTCCAGAGATATTGATCATTGGAACTGTCGCCTGCGACAGACAGGTTGTTATATGGAAAGGCTTGTAGATGGCATTGACAGCGGGAAAACGAAGATTGCTATGGAAGGCGTCATTCGTAGCTGCCTGCCAGCAGAGGTTGATAGTTCTATGACATTTCAATATCTCTCGTCCTAAAAGTGGAAATTATTATTTGATTGATGTTTCCCCGGTTTCTGAAAGTACATTCATTACAATGCATGCATACGTTTGGTAGAGTGCACCTCAATGACGCTTCGCACAAACATGCTAAATATCTTGTTTTCAACATTTACTGAGCGGAGTTTACACTACCCAATAACTATATTGCTGGTCGTTAAGAAAAGTTTCTTATGGTAGTCCCTTGATATGTGCAACATTCATAAACGATCTAACACGATATGTCATTTCAAACAACATGTCAGTGCAGTACAATATGTTTTGAAATGATAATACTGTTAAAATCCGTTTAATATCATGATTGAAAAACAAGAGTCTAACTTGTTGAAAGCGTATTGTTTGTGTACCTATCGATTGTCTGCAAACAATATACATTGAATTCGTCAATAAAGTATCATTTATGTATTGTCCACGATGGAAATGAAAATGTCATAGACTGGACGGACTCGTATGTCGTGACAGAAATAACAATATGGTTGATTTGAAAAGGATATTTATTATAGAATGCCATTAAGTAGATAACAATAAAACATATTCTTTCCTGAATTACATAATAGGCGCTAAAAACACGCCGACCACAGATGTACGAAAACTTCCATTATAAAATAACACTTACAATTGATGTCCATGTAATTACATTTGCATTCAGTGTATACATGCATGTTCAGGTGATATTCTATATCTATTGGCGTGACATTATTTCACCGATTCAAAGTGCAATGCGACAGTCGGACACAAAGATTAAAATGTAAAAAAAAAATCAAATGCATAGGATCAAAAGATTCATTATAGTTGTGTTTCTTAGAGTGCAAGACATGCATATGCAAATGGTTTATTTTGATTATTTCTTTCGATACTTTAAATTATTGAATTCATTATAAACTATGAAAATTGTCAGATCACACACATGTTTTTAAGTGTTGCCCTAGATGGAGTTGTTATAAAGGTTAATACCTTTGTGTAATCATTTGCGTGTATTTAAATATTAAAAACCAATAAATGAACGTTAAAGATATTGTGCTAGGCCACACCCAATGGAAGTCGTTAACATCGGATATTTATTAAAAATAAATGGACCAAGCAAGCGAATGTATGTTTTACTAATTCTAACATATGTGAAGAGAGCGATTGAATTTTAATTTTAAATTTAAAATATTACTTTTTGCCAAAACGATACAGTATTTGTGTTATTTGTGTCTAAAACAACCACATAAATCATCCAATACATATTGTTATCAGTAATAGCTCATTAATTATTATCTTTCAATGCAATGTTAATGTGTTACACAAAGCTCCAGACGTATGCGACATTGGAAAAATCGGGCAACCTATGCAGCTGTGCACAGGATTCGTTATTTTTGTTTTTTAAAGTATCACGAAGCCGCCTCCGGATACTTTACACTTCGATAAGGGTAAACGGGTACTAAAGTTAGCGAAAATTCACTTTCGCAAGCAAAGTATTTCCGGTGGCATTTTTGTACAAAACTAAAAGTGTGCGGAAGGATCTGCTTAGAACCAACCAGACGTTCATATCTATAAAGCTATATTCAAGACTCTCAGTACTTGTGCATTCAAATCTCCATGCATCAACTAAACAATAGTGTTATTTTAAACGTTTGTACAAAAACAGTTTTTGCCTACTTTGTATTTAACCAGTTGCATATCTATTTTGGCGCATTGACGTATTCGACTAAAGAAAACTTCATAAGACCCATTCTCACATTACGCGGTTCATACCTAAAAAATTTATTCATTCTTATGTTGGTACTATTTTCTTTTCCAAAGTGAGATGGCAGGCCAGTACACTAGCCAGAGAAATGAGCATTATTCTATTTTTCCCGAAGGCCTAATTGTCGAAGAGATAAATCGAAAACTAATGTAAATCTGGCGCTATTAATGGTGTCAATGTTCGAGTAATGTCCAATGTTTCCCGATTAACGAATTAAACAATGAAGGACAACGCTCAATTGAAATCAATATAAGAATCAAACCTCACTTCCTCAATAAAATTACGTTTTTATATACGAAATTGGCAACTATTCTTAAAACATATATGGCCAACTCAACATCGATAAAGGATGCTGGAAAAAAATAATCAAATAAATAACAGTTTATACTTGGAATTTTCAATAAAAAAAAATCACCTTTGCCGTTTAAGTTACACATTACAAGAGTTCATGCATTTTTTTTAACTAATTATAAGAGCATTAACTAAATGTATGTTGGAAAAACAAATGCATCTCAAGAATAACCATTACTTACGAACGCCACGGTGAACGTCTGAATATAATGATCAATCAACTGATGAACGCTCAGTAATCTCAATAGGATTTCAATTCACTCACCTTTAAGGTCTTACCTAATGTTGCTAGAAAATCACATTAGTGATCATATCTGTGCGATCGACGATGTAGCAAACTTTGTCGTTCGATAAAAGCTTCTTTCAGAAAACACGTATAAAAGATTTCACGCAAGGTTGTAATTAAAGCATCAATATGTATTGCGTTCAGAACATGATGAGTGTATTGTTATATGCTGTTATACAAAGGTCTGGTGAATGTCATCTATCTCGCTTATAAAGACACCATATTGTGTATGAACTTTATTTAAGACGGCTGTTGCAAACTTTGGAATAGAAATTATATTAAATTTGCCATGAACATGAATACATTAAAAATCATTCAACACAACAATAAACAAAACCAAGGTAAAATATGTTGTCACCCCTTTGGAACGGTCTACGAAAACCATTGAAGAGCATAAAAGGATTCGACGGTATACAAAAAACAAATTATACTCCCATTCCTAATTTGAAATTTTAATTGTATGGATTGTTTTCTACAGTCTTCTAGATTGGCACCTTTCTAAATTGTTGTTGCAATTAAAATTAAACTACAATACGCTTGCTATTAAGAAGTCATCAGAACAATTTCCACACACGTTAAAACAAAGTGAACAAATGCTGATATGTCAGCAGAGAAGTACACTTTGAATCAGCAATCGCCAAACACAAAACGACAAACTTAAGTGGCAAAAACAAAACGGCAACATGCCTAACAATGAGTATCAGACAAGATTTTTGCTTATTTGTGCAACGATTGTCATCTGCAACGTATTATTGCAATGTGAGGAAACGTCTAATGCAATAAAACAATGAGATTAGTCATTGAATTGTGACCGGATGAATTAAGTAGTGAATGACAACTATTATTATGGGCTCCACTTAATAAATTCATTGTTTTTAGTAAATCACGAGATTTTCTTAGCATAAAAATCGTCGCAACGTCCTATTTGATGCAACCCAAGTATGGAAACGCGTAACTTAATTGACAATTAGTCTTATCCTACACGTGTGCCGTTCCTGCGATAATGCAAGAACTAGCAGAGGCAGCATAAAATGCAAAATATCAAAAATACCGGTTCCAGACAGCAAGGCGATCGTATTTCCCGCCTGATGTTTACACTGAAATAAATGTATAAAATGCTTATTGTTTCTTCGAAAACTGCAATATTCCCCGAAAGTGTGCCCTGCGCTTCCTTCAACTGTGTTTGCCTACCTGTATTAGCCTAAAGCTTATATAAATCAAGACAGACACACTAGGAACATTAGTCTTGCAAATGAATGTTAATGGGATCTACTATGTTCAATTCAAAGGCATTGGTGTTCTTTTCATATACGGATTATTTAATAAACAAGACATTGTAAATGTGCCGTATAATACGACTTTAGGTTAGTTCATATTAACAATACTATTTCGAGGAACAATATATTGTTTAAGCGCAAGTGTATGTATTCGTATACCAATCTATGAGCATTCACTTCTAATTTATGGACAACACATACAACAAGACAAAGCTGTTTCCATCAGTTTAACGTATTATCTCATCATTTCAACTGACACTGACCCATATTTTTCAAACATATATAACATTAACCAGTTAATTGAATTTCCATTAAAATAATCTGATGAAATCGATTGCTGTCTGATTGCACTATAAAAGCAATTAACATGAATATTAACATATAACTTTAATGTGAATTTTAGTTTATTTTTAACATAAAATTAAACTTCATGACGTACAAAAGGGTATGATGTCAGTTGACAAAAAAAGTTTACGCTTTGTGGTTTGCGTATTGTTTTGTGTGGCTATGCAACTAGACACTTGTTTCAAAAAGTGTTGTTTGCGCAGTTTGACGTTTATTGGCCGACGTTCCGTGAAGAACAATAATACCATGTCAAAAATTATAGAAATCGACGTCATTCTATATCCGAATAAAGAAGCTCTTTCATTTCAAGTCTAATAATGATAAGCAGGGCTGCATTATCATTTTTCGTAATGAAAAATGTCATAAAAGGCACTCATTCGATTAATGGTTCTTGGCATAAGCAACATGCAAAGGTTAACTACAGATACACTGCAACCATGATTGAAGCTGAAGTAACCAATGCAATGTTGACAATTTTTACCACATGCATGTTCGACATGGCATTCGTTACAACATATTCGCAATAGCACCATCGTATCAATATTATCAAGCTTTGAACTTATGAACTTACTTACATTGTTAATGAATATCGCCAACGATTTCTGTTTAAAAATAGTTTGTCACATATTCCAATAAATTATGTTAAAACGACGAAATCAAATAACCCTCAGAGGGGCGGATCTAGGAAATCCGGTTGAGAGGTGGGATGATCATTTTAAATCACATTTGTAAGCACCTTGTCCTGTAGTTTAAAAGCGTTTTGTAAGAAAGAAGATCATGGCGCTTGTGTTTTATGTCACACAAAAGGATAACTTAATAACATTCGACGAGGTTGTTTTCTAGAATACACTTTAAAGATTTCCTCCGTATCTAATTAAATTTTAATTTGGACAAGTCATGATTTTAAAGCGCTTTAACGGTTGTGGCCTATTGTGCTATATCGTTTTCTAAATGAACATCACATGGAGGTTGGACAATGGATTACTTAATAACATTCGATGGAGGTATATTCTAGTATACACATAATGATTTCTTCCACATCCAATTTAATTTCCATTTAGAGATATAATAATATTACAGCGTTTTAACAGCTTTGGCACATTGTGCTATTACCGGGTTCTTAATAAACCTCACAAATGAGTTGGTACGTTCAACATCTTCCAACATCATAGACGTTAATAACAAAAGTATCAGAATTTGGTAATGTTCAGATTCATTAGTTAACATGTTTCATTGTGCGAAATACGGAAACGTGTCTAGTTGTAATAGGAATATTAAATATTGTCCAATAATTATTATTTTGATTTGACATGAAATCTACCGTCAACGATGTTACCGTCTGTTCACAAATAGTTTACATAATGATTCAATTGGCATATATAAAAATAACGAATCATTAGGCAAGGCAGATATTGTCTACTCAAAAAGATTTTATTATATTAAAAATTGTATTTATAAAAAAACTCGCACACTCTCTTTCGAATAATGTTTAACTCCTATGTGAGATCCGTAGCTAACATGAAAAAACAAAACAGACAAAAACAATAATTGTAATATTCAAATATAATTGAAGTGATGTACCAGCTCAATCCGGTTCTCTATTGCTATCTCCTATCTTCTATTGCTCAACAATAGACTAATGCAACAATTCGAATACTGCCAGTACATAGTGCTATCTTCCGAGTGTATATCTAAGATAGATATTTTCTGCTAGTAATCTTCATAGCAAATCTGCTGTAATATTCGTATTTCCGCTTTTACAATTTGAACTTGTTTAGACATGTCTTATATTAAAAAACTATTAAATACAGGACTCTTCACTTACATCAGGCAGGTCGACATATAACATTTATTATGGACAGGTGGCCATTCGACTGCTTTATGTTATTTTGATATCTGATTTGTTTTTATCTTGAACGTAGTAATGTACTATTTGAATGTCTGTTAATATCAAATAAAAACGACCAATTCAAGTATTATAAGATTACTTGTTAAAGCAAATGGTTGTGGAAAGCTAAACTCCAAATATCAATTTTGAACTAACTTCGTAAAGCATGCTAGAGTTAAATATAACAATAAAGAACTCGTAGCAATAATATCACTCATGTATTAATAATGAAATTTGTTCAAAAGCCAATTGCACTTTATTTTATATAACGATATTTTCCGTATAGGTTTACAAAATAATATTGACCGATGTGTTTTCAGTAATAACATTGACCGATGTGTTTTCAGTAATAACATTGACCGGTGTGTTTTCAGTAATAACATTGACCGATGTGTTTTCAGAAATAACATTGACCGATGTGTTTTTCAGTAATAAAATTGACCGATGTGTTTTCAGTTATAACATCGGCCGATGTGTTTTCAGTAACAACATTGACCGTTGTGTTTTAGTCGGTGCCGTATCTACCCAGTAGTTATTATAGTAAAATCCCGATAATTGTCTACCTTGTGGAAAATTGATGTTCCACCACTCCCGAGAAAATTACTGACAAGTCGTCGTGAAATACATCAATATGTGCTTGTTTAAGCGTATGGAATTTCCTATTAGACTAAATGAACAAAACAGAACAAATTATGTCTATCAATGTCAAACGCTAAGAGGAGACATCTGAATGGTTGGGTTTAAAGGAGCTCATTAAAACTTTCTGCTAGATACTTTATGTCAGTCATTGAAAGTTCGATAAACTCATCAGCAAAACAAATACGTTGTAGCAAGAGTCCGTGTAGTCTTAAAAACATATGGTGTCTTAATACTTGCAGATTTTAAAAAAGACACGAAGAAGAAGAAAACGAAGAATAAGAAAGAAGCAAAGAAGCAGGGTGTAGGGAAGAAAGAAGAAGAGGAAATAAAATAGTCATCGTAGAATAAGTCATACATAAAGTTATAATAGTTTCAGCAATACGTGTTATTGTATTCGGTGTTGTGTAGCTGTGGCTGTTGCTGTGAATACTGGTTGTAATACTAGAGGTGGATGTTGTTGTACGTCCAATACGAAGCAGTAGTCGTAGAAGAAATATAGCCGGTGAATACATCCTTCAACATTCAATGCATTGTATCAGACCCAAAAATACTTTAACTTGTAAATTGTATGGCTTTAACAAGTTGATCGAATTTCTGTTTCGTATTACATGTGCATTTGAGCAAAAAGCAAATACGTCATCTTAATCTACGAGCAAGTAAGCAAGAAACCCACCAAAAAATGTAAAACGTATATAAGGTTTCATTAGATTTTGCAGAATACTTTTAATAACATATATTATTAATCATTACAGGAGTGTTTGTCAACCATGAAATCTCGACATTTTCACTTCATTATGTGAATTGAAAAATCTCTACAATGCCATTTGTTTAACCGGGCGAATTTTAGATATAACTTAATCTAGATGACTGGATGAAGTAAAGACTTGTATATGAACAAATAACTGTCCAACATTTAGCTTCACGATATTTAATATTCGCTGTATAGTCTTCAAATATTGCATGTTATGTTTTAATTATTATTAAAGACTTTATCGTTGAAAAATCGAAAACAAAAATACATTGTTATGCCTTTCTGTCAGCTAGCGCTTACATTTTTAAATCATATTTTTCTTAACAGTTCAAACTTTGCAGGTTTACTTACAAAATCTATAATACACGTGTACTTAAGTCTCTTGTGGTATCAATTATTTTAAATCATACCTTTTTATTTAAATGATAAAAAATAAAATTCAATACAGCTAAAATAGGCGCATGGAGTACGACACAAGTGTTCGTATTCCTCCTAACTGTTGTTTAAGCAAACCAATTCTAGAGCTACAATTCGTTTTACAAATTCGTTAACAGTTCCATATACTAGCTCCTGTTCAAAAGTATAAGGAATTAAATAATACAAATGGCTAGGACTGACATTAATTTGTTGATATTGTCATCTGTTGATGCAGATGGAGTTTCACTTCGGTAAGACTTTTTTCAACTCGATCATAAGAATTACAGTTGTCCTTCAGTGTATATATGCAATTTATATGTGCAATGTATATGTGCAATGTATATGTGCAATGTATATGTGCAATGTATATGTGCAATGTATATGTGCAATGTTTATGCCACACACATGCTCCTGGCAATAATCACGATATAGACACTGGCGAGAACGATAGTAATACCTTTACATCGTAAACGCTTGTATGCAACCACACGAATAACCGCCGAAATTAACCCACAGGACAGCTATTAATGGAAAAAAGACATGAAACACTCAATTGCAAGGGTCTCGCAATTGTCATGCTTGATTAATAGGAAACCGTTCCGGTGAATGTACTTCGCATATAAACGATTAACGATAGTCAAACCTAAGCCGCAATTGACGTTTATGTGTCGCAAATAATGAAAGAGACACCGGCGACAGATGACACGTGCATGCATAAAAAATGAACAAAAGCAGGACAATAACGACACTGAAAGACGTCATAAAATAGTGGATTGATTCGGTGATATATTTACGATTATAAGCAGCATTCCTTGTCTTAATAAACGATCAGTAAGCTACATATTAATATCAATATTTAATATTATCCTTAACAATGCCATTATAATCCAATTCAGGCTTTGAAGACATTGCCGATTGTTACGTTACGTTCTGTCTTTGGTACGCAATAAAGCGTAGAATATGTGGTTTCAATATTAAAACAACTGTAAGTACCTAATGTTTTGTTCCTATCCAGGTACTAAGTACATGTCGACAAGTACGACAGTGCTTTACGTTAAATAGGTAATGCAAAGTTAAATATACTACAACAATAGGGTTTAATCGCACGTGATAATTCGTGTCTGCAAAATAATCAACCCATATTTAAGGCTACTCTGCAAACCTAACGAATATGCAATTAATCATCACTCTTATCTTGCATAAAAGATCAGTAACCGCGAACTTATTTTAGAACCGCATTAAGGATGTCTGAAAGTTTCTCTAAATAAATTATCCTACTTTCCTATCAATGCATAAGCATCTTCTCGTTGTTATCGCCACGCTTTTGTATAAATAGTCATTAATTCATATATGTAGGAAATTATCAACGCACCGTTAAATGACGCAGCTTAATCTGGTTCTTTTATATTCGTTCAGAACATAGCTATAATATGATATAATATTTACTTTTACAAAATAAACCTTTAAATGGAGGTGTTTAATTAATAATGCTTACCTTTTCCGGTCATGGTGGAGTCAGTTATTCCAGAAGAGCCTATTCCGCGCGTTTAGTTTTAGGATAAAATGTTATTATTGAATTAATTTCCAACATTAGTCGTCATCGCAATATGGAATAAATCACTGTTAAAATGGTATTCATAGTATAATAATATTAAGATTTCCGTTGACAAAATCCATTTGAACCTCAATTACAATATATTATTTACTGACGTTTGTCACAACGCGTCATTTTTCACTGACGCTTGGATTCGACAGAGCGTCCAGAGATATTGATCATTGGAACTGTCTCCTGCGACAGACAGGTTGTTATAGGAAAAGGCTTGTACATGACATTGGCAGCGAGAAAAGGGCAGATGCGTCATTTTTAGCTGCCTGCTAGCAGAAGGTTGATAGTACTATGACATTTCAAATTCTCTTGTCTTAAAATGAAATTTACAATTTCATTCATTCTTCCCAGGTTTCTTAAATTACATTAAGACCAATGCATGCATAAGTCTGGTAGAGTACATTCCAATGGCGCTTCGCACAAATATGCTAAATATCATGTTTTCAACATTAACTGAGCGGAGTTTTGCACTGACCCATAACTATATTGTTGGTCGTTAAGAAATGTTTCTTATGGTATTACTTGATATGTGCAACATGCATAAACGATCTTACACGATATGTCTTTTCAAACAACATGCCAGTGTAGTAAAATATGTTTTGAAATGATAATGCTGTAAACATTCGTGTTATATCATGATTTAAAAAATAAAACAACATTTTAATCAATTTTAGCAAACATGTTAAAAGCGTATTGTGTATATACCTATCGATTGTCTACATCCAATTCACATTGCATTCGCCAATAAAGTATTATTTATCTGTTTTCCAAGATGGTAATGAAAAGTTCATAGACCGGACGTACTTGAATGTCGTGAAGGAAAGAACAAACACAATATTATTGATTGAAAAAGGCATTTATTATAAATTGCCATAAAGTAGATAAAAAAGTACAGGTTCTTTCCTGAATGACATAATGGGCGGTAAAAACAAGCCGCCCACATATATACGAAAACTTCCAATACATACTTCTACGTACAATTGATGTTAATGTAATTTTATTTGCATTCCGTGCACAAATGCACGCTCAGGTAATATTCTATTTCTATTGGCTTGACGTACACATTAATGACATTATTTCAACGACTCAACTTGCAATGCGACAGTTGGATACAACGCTTGAAATGTAAAATTGTTTAAAATGCAAAGGATCAAAAGATTTATTCTAGTTGTGTTACACAGAGTACAAGATACGCGTATGCAATGGGTGTTTCTTTATTATTTCTTGCGAAACATTAAAGGGACTGTCAACCACGAATGACGAAAAAAGAAAAGTTCTAAAATATCGTATTTTTTTTACAATTATTAGTTTATATTAGTTTAAATATCACGACTGATATTTTACATTACTTAAAAAAAGTTTTCATATTTTCAGTATATTCGGTAATCAATTTTACTGGGTATGTGTATCAGGTAACTACAAGTTAACTGTAAATAACGCAAGTAGATTAATCATCATCGTCACTTGGTAAACCCAGGAATGCAAATTGTGCATGCGTAGTGAATTGTATATATTTTATATATAAAATGATCAATCTACTTGCGTTATTAATAGTGTGTATATCGTTATGTCACCTTTTTTCGCGATGTACTTTCGATTTCACATCGCGAAATTTTATTACCGAATATACTGAAAATATGAACTTTTTTTAAGTAATGTAATATCCAGTCGTGCTATTTCAATCAATATAAATTAATAATTGTAAAATAAAATGCGGTATTCTAGAACTTTTCTTTTTTCGTCATTCGTGGTTGACAGTCCCTTTAAATTATTGAATGCATTACAAACTATGAAAATTGATAGATCACACACATTTTTCAAGTTTTGTCCTAGATGGAGTTGTTATAAAGGTTTATACCTTTGTTTAATCTGTGGTGTGTATATAAATATTCAAAACCACATAACTGAACGTTGAAGATATTGGTCAACAACACATCCAATTTGAGTCGTTGTCATCGAATATTTATTTAAAATAAATGGACCAAGCAAGCGAATGCATGTTTTTTATTCGTACATGATTAAAGAGAGCGATTGAATTTTAATTAAAAATGTAAAATATTAGTTTTTACCAATACGATCTATTTTTTGTGTTATTTGTTCATCAAACAACCATATAAATGATCCTATAACATATTTTAATGAGTAAGGCCCAGTTTTATTTTTTGAATGCAATATTAATGTGTTACAAAAAGCTCCAGAAGAAGGCGACATGGGAAAAATCGGTCAACATATGTCGTTGTGAACAGGATTGGTCATTTTTTTATTTATTTTTTAAATAAGGAAAAGCTTTGCGAAATTAATATTTCGCAAAGTTGAGTATCGTTTCCCTTTTAGATATATGCACGGTATGTAAAATGTTCCCATGGGATTTTGTTCCCCATTTTTTAAGGTGTGTAGGTGTGTAAAAATGGTCATTTTTTATCCGTATTTTCTTCGCAAATTTAATGATTAAAACGTCATTTTAGGACTGTATTATCGTTTTATGCAGAAAAAAACTGATCTTTTTATGTAGAAAGAAAATCCCATCATTTAAGTGGGAAAAAATCCCTGTTTAAGATTTATTCATATAACTTCCGGAAAATTGCAAAATTAAATGTTGATTATTAGTGTATTAAAATATCCGGAAATATTATGACGTTCTTTGATTCAACGAAATCAAGTAAATTGCTTTATGTTTGAAATGAAATAAGTGTGTTCATCAAACATATTGATCAACAAGTTGTTTATTCTATATCAAAAATTGGATTTTGTAATCAAAACGAAAACTACCACAAAAACGTTAACAATACTTACAATCGATAACTGAGCAATAACAAACCTATCTAAATAGGCAAATAATGCACTTAAATTTCATTCTGAATAAAACGTAAAAATAAAGTTTAATTTCATTCTTTATCTCAAAGAGGTCAATCTTAAGAAAAAAAGTACAGATAAGTTAGGCAGTTAAGCAAAGTATTGACGATGGCTGTTATGTACAAACCTAAAAGGACCGGAAGGATCTGCTAAGAATCAACCAGACGTTCATATCTAGTAAGCTATATTCAAACTTTCAGTACTTGTTACATTCAAATAGCCATGCATCAACTAAAATAGTGTTATTTTACCATTTGTAAATTAACAGTGTGTTGCCTTCTTAGTATTTAACCAGTTACATATCTTTATTATGACGACACGACGTATTCGACTTCAGTACACTTCATAAGACCAATTGTCACATTACGCGGCTCATATCTAAAATAATAATACATTCTTATGTTGGTACGATTTGCTTTTCCAAAGTAAGATGGCATGCCAGTACACTAGCCAGCGCAATGAGCCTTATTCTCTTATTCCCCAAGGCATAATTGTCGGAGAGATTAATCGAAAACTAATGTTAATATCGCGCCATTAATGGTGTCAATTTTCGAGTAATGTCCGGTGTTTCCAAAGTTACGAATTAAACAATGAAGGACACCGCTCTATTGAAAATCAATAGAAGAATAAAACCGCACTTTCTCCATGAAATTACGTTTTATATACGAAATTGGCAACTATTCTTAAAATATATATGGCCAACTCAACATCGATATAGAAATGATACTGGAAAGAATTAATCACATAAATAACAGTTTATATTTGGAATTTTTAATATAAAAAAATCCTTTTGGTCGTTTAAGTTAAACATGACAAGAGTTCATGCATTTTGTTTGCACATTACACACACGAGTAAATGCAATTTGGAAGAATAAATGGATTTAAAAAATAACCATTACTTACGAACGTCACGGTGAACGTCTGAATATAATGATCAATCAACAGATGAACGTTCAGTAATCTCAATATGTTTTCAATACACACACCTTTTAGGTATTACGTAATGTTACTAGAAAATCACATTAGTGATCATATTTGTCCAATCGACAACAATAAGTATTGCGTTCAGAACCTGACGAGTGGATTGGTATATGTTATACACATGTCTGGTGAATGTCATCGATTTGGCTTATAAAAGACACAATATTGTATATGAACTACATTTTAGACGGCTGCTACCAACTTTGGAATACAAATTAAATTCAATTTGCTATGAAAAGGAATACATAAAAACACATGCAACACAATAATAAACAAAACTAATGTTAAATATGTTGTCATCCCTTTGGCACGGTCTACGCAAAACATTGAATAACATAAAACGACTCGACGGCTATCCGAAATTTAAACAAACGCATTAAGCTCATAGCATTGTAATTAAAACTAGAATAGTCAGCAATGACATATATTTTCCCATTTTGCGTTCTCACAAAGTATGGCATCCATTTAATAATTATAGACTTAAGAGAATAATGTATTACAAAAGTTAAAACTATACCCATATACTTAGGGTTGGGCAAAAATGGATCGTACAGTATAATACGTAGACATCGAGGAATTATAACATTTATATCAAGCATGTGCAAAACTTGTGTATTAGTAAATTTTATCTAAAAATTGTATAGTTCGCTACTTCCAATTGATCACACACAACGACAAAAAAGCTTCAAGTTAAAAGGTGAGTGAACCAATTACTTAAGTTCAAGAGCACATAACTCTGCACAGAAAAGTATAATAAACACACAAATAACACCTGGCACTTCCACAAAGTATAAACAGCACACCTCTTAAGTTTCGCTCTGATACACAAACAAATGCTCGCGACACAAAGTACACATGTACAATGAAATAAGTATCAAATATGAGCATAGGTGTACATATTTCGGCGGAAAATATCGCGATTAACATAAAAATAATATCTTGCATGTTCACATAATATTAACAGCATATCTATAAAGTTTTATGTTTAAAACCAGAAAACTAAGAGACAAGTTCATGACACTGAAGCACATTTACGATTGTGTAAAAATCCACAATTTGCATATGTCCAATGGAACAAAACTCTGCAAAGCATATTGCGAGAAACATTAAAACAACGTCTTACACTTGAACACAATATACAGCAATATTTATAAAAGTTTACTGTCGATAACCGGATAACTGAGAAACTGTTTCAGGACACAAAGTACAAATGAACAATCATGTAATTATCCAATATTTGCATATAGCTCTGCGAAGAATGTAGCGAAATACACGAAAAGGACGTCTTCCACTTCTAAATAGTACAAACAACATATATGTATATGTTCTGTCTCATGTTTATAATCAAACAACTGATAGACAAGGAACAGGAATACACAAACAAATTATACTTTCATTCTTAATTTAGAATTTCACTTGTATGGATTGTTTTCTACAGTTTTCCATCTGGGTACTTTTCTATATTGTTATTGGAATTAATAATAAACTACAATACACTTGCTATTAAGAAGTCATCCAAAAAATGTCCACACACGTTAAAACAAATTGAACAAATACAGGTATGTCAGCAGAGAAGTACACTTTGTATAAGCAATCGCCAAACACAAAACGACAAACTACAGTTGCACAAACCAAACACAAACATGCCTTACAATGACAGTACCATGAGCGATGAGTATCAGACATGATTCGTGCTTATTTGTGCAATGATTTAACTGTCATCAGCAACGTATTATTGCAATGTTAGGGAACGTTCAATGCAATCAACCAACAATATAAGTCATTGAATTGTGACCGGTTGATTTAATTGAAAACAAAAAACATTGAAGCATTAATGCCAAAATGCGTCTCTCATCCCATAAATTGTTAATTGAAAAAGGCAGACAGCATACTATTGACAGGAACGAAAGAATATGCCTCTTGTGTAACTGTAACGATATCGAAGATGAGTACCATTTCATACTAATATATCCGCAATACCTAGAAGAAAGAATCAAATATATCCCAGAATTCTATAACAAGCGACCTAGTACAATGTATGTTCCAATTTATTAAACTCCTAAATAGTAGTAAGAAAACGACACGAAGAAAGTTAGTCATCTATTGTATATCATGTTTCAAAAAAAGAGATAACACTTTTTTTAGTATCACATGATTGTTAAGAAGAACTATACTTATACTTACAATTGAGTCTACTTTGCTTGTTACATGTTGTTTGTTAACAATGGATGTATCAAATGTAGTAATGTCTATATATGCATTCCATGTCACATTATAAATTGTAATAAGAGCACTCTCACTCTCCAGAGATAAGTGAATTATGAATTGATGTTTGTAATTTGAACACTGTAATAATTTATATTCACCACGCATGTCTGTAAAATTATCATTTTTTTGTATATGACGATAAGCTTGTTATGCTTAAGTCAAAATAAATATTCTGTTCTGTTCTCTTATTAAAGTATTCAATGACAAATATCAGTATGGGCTCCACTTAATAACTTGATTGTTTTTAGTTAATCAAGAGCCTTTCTTAGCATGAAAATCGTGGCAACGTCCTATTTGATGCAACCCAAGTATGAAAACGAGTAACTTAATTGACAATTAGTCCAATCCTACACGTGTGCCGTTCCCGCGATAATGCAAGTAATATCAGAGGCAGCATAAAATGCAAACTGTTTAAGTGACCGGTTCCAGACAGCATAAAAGTCGTAGTAACCTTTTGATGTTAACACGGAAATAAATGCGCAAAATGCTTATTGTTTCTGCGAAAACTGGAGTATTCCCCCAAAGTTTGATGTGCGCTTTCTCATACCGTGTTTGTATATCTGTAAAAGCTTAAAGCGTATATAAACCAAGACAGACACACAAGGAACATTAATTTATCGAATGAATTTTAATGGGAACTACTTGTTTCTATTCAAAGGCACTGGTTTTCTTTTCATATACGGACTATTTAATAAACAAGACAACGTAAATTTGCCGTATAATACGACTTTAGTTCAATTCGAACTATTTACAATAATATTTCGAGGCACAACATATTGTTAAAGCGCAATTGTATGTATTCGTATACCCAGCTATGAAATTCACTTCTCATTTGTGGAAAAAACATACAACAAGACATGGCTGTTTCCATAAGTTTTAACGTATTATCTCATCATTTCAACTGACACTGACCGATATTTTTCACACTTACATAACCATTAACCGGCTAATTGAATTTCCATTAAAGGAATCTGATGAAATCGAAAGCTGTCTGAATGCACGATAAACGCAATTAACAAATGAAAAAAACAACACAAAAACCCTCCCTCCGGCTTCAAGATATTAAGCTTCAAGATATATAATATTTCCTAAAGTCTTCGAATTTGTCATAGTATGTCTTAATTATTTTTAAATACTTTATCGTTGATAAATCGAAAATAAAACATAAGTATGCCTTTCTGTCAGATAGCTCTTAAATTTTCAAATTATAAAATTTTGAACAGTTAGAACTTGGCAGGTTTGCTTACAAAATCTACAATACATGTGTACTTAACTCTATTGTGGTATCAAATATGTTTTATTATACCTCTTTATTTAAATGATCAAAATAATTTATATTAAATACATCTAATATATGCGCATGGAGTATGGCTGACGTGTGCGTATTCCTCCTAACTGTTGTCAAAGCAAAATAATTCCAGAACTAAAATTCGTTTTAAAAATGCGTAGGCAGTTCTATGTAGTCGCTCCTGTTCAAAAGTATAAGGAATACAATAATATATATATTGTAAGGACGAACATTAATTTGTTAACATCCTCATCATTTGATGCAGATGGAGTGTTACTTCGTTAACACTTATTTCAAATCGATCATGAACATTACAGAGGTCCTTCAGCGTTTTTGTGCCATGTATATGCCACACAGATGCCTTCTTGAATAATCATGATATAGACACTGGAGAGAACGATAGCAATACATAAACATAGTAAACGCGTGAATGAAACCATACGAATCACCGCTTAAATTTAACCACAGCGCAACTATTAACGAAAAAAAGGCCATAAAACACTCAATTGCAATGGCCTCGCAATTTTCATGGTTGATACATAAGAAACCGTTCCTAGAATGTACTTCGCATATTAACGGACATCAACGTAAGCAATTATTGACGTTTGTTTCTCGCAAATAATGTAAGAGACACCGGGGACAGATGACACGTGAGATGTATGCATACAAAATGAACAATAACAGGAAAATAACGACATTGAAAGATGTCATAAAATAGTGGGGTGATTCGCTGATATCTTATCGCTTATACGTAGCACTCCTTTTCTTGATAAAACATCGGTAAGTTAAATAACATTTATTATTATCCATAACAATGCCACTCAATTCCGATCCAGGCTTTGAAGACTATGCCGATCATTATGCTTCGTCCGATGCATGGACCGATTGACCAATGTGTTTTCAGTCGATGCCATATCTACCCATTATTTATTATAGTAAACCCCCGATAATTGTCTAACTTGTGGAATATTGATGTTCTACAGCTCATGAGTAAATAACTATTAATCCGTAGTGAAAACAGCAATCTGTGGTTGTCAAAGCGTATGGAATTTCATATAAGACTAGATGAACAAAACAGAACAAATCATGTCTATTAATGTCAGCCGCTTACAAGAGACATCTGAATGGTTTGGTGTGAAGGAGCTCATTAAAATTGTCTTTAAGATACGTTTTGTCAGTCATGCAAAATCCGATGAACTCATCAGCTGAGAAAAAAGTTGTTGCAAGAGTGCGTGGAGTCAAAACAACATATGGTGTCTTAACTAATACTAATAGAATGTAGAAGAAGACAGAAGATGAAAACAAAGAATAAGAAAGAAGCAAAGAAGCAGGATGATGAGGAGAAAGTAGAAGATGAAACATTCGACGTAGAATAAGTCATACATAAATTAATAAAAGTTACAGCCATACGTGTTGTTGTATAATGTGTTCTGTAGCTGTTGCTGCTGCTGTGAAAACTTGTTGTAATACTATTGGTTGTTGTTGTTGTGCGTAAAGTACGGATCAGTAGTCGTAGTAGAAATTTAACCGGTGACTACATCCTTCAAAATTCAATGCAAATGTTATCGAACCCAATGATACATTAACGTGTAAAATGTATGGCTTCAGCAAGTTGATCAAATTTCAGTTCGTATTTCATGTGCCTTTGAGCAAAAAGCAAAAACATCTTCGTTATCTACGAGCAAGTAAGCAAGAAACCCGCAGAAAATGTCATGCTTATGTAAAGTTTCATTAGGTTTTTGCAGACGACTTTAATATATATAATTAATTCCTACAGGAGTGTGTGTCTACCATGAAATCTCGACATTCTCGCGTTCTTATATGAATGAAAAATCTCTACAATGCCATTTGTTTAATCGGGCGAATTTGAGATATTACTGCATCTAGATGACTCGATGGGGTAAATATTTAACCACATGAATATATTCAAATAACTGTCATATATTTAGCTTCACGATATTTAATATTAGCTTTATAGTCTTAAAATATACCATGTTATGTTTTAAATGTTGTGAAAGACTTAATCGTTGAAAAATCGAAAACAACAACATCGGTATGCCTTTCTGTCATCTAGCGCTGAACTTCATATCATAAAATCTACAATACATGTGTACTTAAGTCTCATGTGGTATCAAGTATGTTTTATTATACCTCTTTATTTAAATGATAAAAATAATGTATATTAAATACAGCTAATATATGCGCATGGAGTATGGCAGACGTGTGCGAATTCCTCCTAACTGTTGTTAAAGCTAAATGCTAGCAATACTTTAACATCGTAAACGCTTGTATGAAATCATAATGGACATAAAACACTCAATTGCAAGGGACTCGCAATTGTCACGGTTGAGTCGTAGAAAATCGTTCCTAGAAATATGCTTCGCATATTGACGGACGTAAGCCGTAATTGACGTTTATTTCTCACAAATAATGTAAGAGACACATGGGACAGATAACACGTGAGATGTATGCATACAAAATAAACCATTACAGGAAAATAACGACCTTGAAAGATGTCATTAAATAGTGGGATGATTCGCAGATATCTTTATGCTTATAAGCAGCACTTATTTTCTTACTAAAACATCGGTAAGTTAAATAACATTTAATATTATCCATAACAATGCCACTCAGTCCCAATCCAGGCTTTGAAGACTATGCCGATCATTATGCTTCGTCCGATGCATGGACCGATTGACCAATGGGTTTTTCAGTGGATGCCATATCTACCCATTATTTATTATAGTAAACCCCAGATAATTGTCTAACTTGTGGAATATTGATGTTCTACAGCTCATGAGGAAATAACTGATAATCCGTAGTGAAAACAGCAATCTGAGCTTGTTGAAGCGTATGGAATTTCATATAAGACTAAATGAACAAAACAGAACAAATTATGTCTATCAATGTCAGCCGCTTACAAGAGACATCTGAATGGTTGGGTTTGAAGGAGCTCATTAAAACTTTCTTTTAGATACGTAATGTCAGTCATTCAAAGTTCGATAAACTCATCAGCTGAGAAAAAAGTTGTTGCAAGAGTGCGTGGAGTCGAAACAACATATGGTGTATTAACTAATACTAGAAGAATGTAGAATAAGACACGAAGAAGATGAAAACAAAGAATAAGAAAGAAGCAAAGAAGCAGGATGATGAGGAGAAAGTAGAAGATGAAACATTCGACGCTGAATAAGTCATACATAAATTAATAAAAGTTACAGCCATACGTGTTGTTGTATAAGGTGTTCTGTAGCTGTTGCTGTTGCTATGAAAACTTGTAGTAAAACAAGTGGTTGTTCTTGTTGTACGTAAAGTACGGATCAGTAGTCGTAGTAGAAATTTAGCCGGTGACTACATCCTTCAAAGTTCGATGCAAATTTTATCGAACCCAATAATACTTTAACGTGTAAAATGTATGGCTTCAGCAGGTTGATTGAATTTCAGTTCGTATTTCATGTGCCTTTGAGCAAAAAGAAAAAAAACATCTTCGTTATCTACTAGCAAGTAAGCAAGAAACCCGCAGAAAATGTAATGCTTATGTAAGGTTTCATTAGGTTTTTGCAGACGACTTTAATATATATAATTAATTACTACAGGAGTGTATGTCTACCATTTAATCTCGACATTCTCGCGTTCTTATATGAATGAAAAATCTCTACAATGTCATGTGTTTAATCGGGCGAATTTGAGATATTACTGCATCTAGATTACTGGATGGGGTAAATATTTAACCACATGAATATATTCAAATAACTGTCCTATATTAAGCTTCACGATATTTAATATTCGCCTTATAGTCTTAAAATATTCCATTTTATGTTTTAAATGTTATGAAAGACTTACTCGTTGAGAAATAGAAAATAAAAACATCGGTATGCCTTTCTGTCAGCTATCGCTTGAATGTTCAAGTCATAAAATCTACAATACATGTGCACTTAAGTCACTTGTGGTATCAACTGTGTTTTATTATACCTCTTTATTTAAATGATAAAAATAATGTATATTTAATACAGCTCATATATGCGCATGGAGTATGGCAGACGAGTTCGAATTCCTTCTAACTGTTGTTAAAGCAAAATGCTAGCAATATGTTAACATCGTAAACGCTTGTATGAAATCATAATGGACATAAAACACTCAATTGTAAGGGCCTCGCAATTTTTACGATTTAGTCATAGAAAATCGTTCCTGGAAATATGCACCGCATATTAACGGACGTAAGCCGTAATTGACGTTTATTTCTCGAAAATAATGTAAGAGACACCTGGGACAGATGAACCGTGAGATGTATGCATACAAAATGAACAATAACGGGAAACTAACGACCTTGAAAGACGTCATTAAATAGTGGAATGATTCGCAGGTATCTTTACGCTTATAGGACGCACTCATTTTCTTAATAAAACATTAGTAAATTACATAACATTTAATATTATCCTTTACATTGTCATTATATTCATATCCAGACTTTGAATACATTGTCGATCATTACGCTACGTTCTCTCTTTGGTGCTCAACAAGGCGTAGAATGTGTGGTTTCGATATTAAAGCGACCGTAAGCGCCTAATGTTTTGTTCCCACCCAGGTGCTTAGTAGATTAGTGTGACATTGCTGTACGTTAAATAGTTAATGTAAAGTCAAATATACAACACTAATTGGAATTAACCACACGTGATACGTCGTGTCTGCAAAATAATCAACTCATCTTTAAGGCTACGCTGCAAACCTAACGTATATTCAATTAATAATCATTTGTATCTTGCATAAAAGATCAGTAACCGCGAACTAATTTTAGAACCGCATTAAGGATGTCTGATAGTCTCTCAAAATAAATATCCTACTTACTTTCCTAGCGATGCCATTAGCATCTTCTCGTTATAATCGCCACATTTGTGTTAAATGCTACATCTGGTTGAGACCAGTGGATATAAAGTATATATATTTAATACGTCGTTTTATACATTATACTGCAAAATAGTGTATTTAATAAAGTACAAAAAAGGTGAGCAAATAGTCATTAATACATATATGTAGGAAGTGATCAACGCACCGTAAAATGACGCTGTCTTATTTTGTTATTTTATATTAGTTCAGAACATCGTTATACTATTATTGAATATTTACTTTTGCAAAATGTACTTTTTAAATGGCGGTGTTTAATTAGTAATGCTTACCTTTTTCTGGTCATGGTGGAGTCACTTATTCCAGAAGGGCCTATTCATCTCGCTTATTTTTAGGATAAAATGTAACTATTGAATTAAATCCAACAATAGTCTTCATGGCGATATGCAATAAATCACTGTTAAAATGGAATTAATATAATCCCGTGGGAAAAAGTCCATGGAAAGGCTAATTATGCACATACATTTTATTCTGAAAAATAATTGCTTTTGTAATGTACAATACTAAAAGTGTTCAGAATGATCTGCTTAGAATTAATCAGACGTTCATATCAATAAAGCTATATTCAAGACTCTTAGTACTACATACATTCAAATCTCCGCGCATCAACTTAAAATAGTGTTATTTTAACAGTTTGTAACCGTTTGTAAAATAACAGTTTGTTGCCTTCTTTGTATTCATCCAGTTGCACATCTTTATTTTAGCGAAATGACGTAATCGACTTCAGTACACTTCAGAAGACCCATTGTCGCATGACGCGGCTCATATCTTAAATAATAATACATTCTTATGTTGGTAAGATGTTCTTTTCCAAAGTGAGGTGGCATGCCAGTTCACTAGCCAGCGCAATAAGCATTATTCTCTTATTCCCCAAGGCATAGTTGTCGGAGAGATTAATCGAAAACTAATGTTAATCTGGCGCCATTTATGGTGTCAATTTTCGAGTAATGTCCGTTGTTTCCCATGTAACGAATTAAAAAATGATGGACAACGCTCAATCAAAAATCGATATAAGAATGAAACCTCACTTTCTCAAAAAAAAATGTTTTATATACGAATTTCGCATTCATTCTAACACAATAAATGGCCAACTCAACATCGATATATAGCAATACTAAAGCAAAGAATAAATCCAATAAATAACAGTTTAAAATTGGAATTAAGGAATCTTACACGCTTTGGTCGTTTTGGTTACACATTACAAGAGTACATGCATTTTTTCAAATTACAAGAGGAAATGCATTTTTCGCAAAATTAATGAATCTCAAGAATAACCATTACTAACGAAATAAATGGTGAACGTCTGAATATAATGATCGATCTGCAGATGAACATTCAGTTATATCATTGACAATAGGTTTTCAATTCACTTAACTTTTAGGTATTACGTAATGTTGCTGGAAAATGACACAAGTGATTATATCTGTGCGGTCGACTCAGTAGCAAACTTTGTCGTTCGATAAAAGCTTCTTGCAGAAATAACTTATTAAAGACTTCACGCAAGGTTATAATTGAAGAATCATTGATAATATGTATTACGTTCGAAACCTGATGCGTGTTATACACAGGTCTGGTGAATGTTTTCTAGTCCGTTTATAAAAGACACCATATTGTATTATAAGAACTACATTTAAGACGGCTGTTGTCAACTTTGGAATAGTGATTAAATTGAATTTGCTACTAAAATGAATACATAAAAATTATGCAACACAGTGCTCAATAAACAAAACTAAGGTTAAAGCTGTTGTCACCCATTTGAAACGGTCTACTTAAAATATTAAGGATCATATATTGAAACGATTTGACGACTTTCCGAAATATAAACATAAGGATAAAGCTTAAAGCATTGTAATTAAAACGAGAATAGTCAGCAATAACCAATACTTCCCCATTTTTGCGTTGTCAACAACTAAGGCATCCATTTCAAAGACATAGACTGAAGAGAATAACATATTTTAAAGGTTACAATTTTGTTTATATACTTAAGGGTATAAAAGTCAAAAAGGGATCGTAAGGTATAATAAGTCAGCATCGGTGAATTATAACCGCAGCATTCATTGACCCTTTGAAACTGCAGAGTAAAAACGCTTTCAACACAAAAGTTAAATACTTGAACAATCGTTGGGGATGACAAATAGCCCCGCAACGGCTCATATCAAGCAGATTCAAAACGTGTGTATGAGTAAAATTTATCTAAGAAATGAAGGTATGTCAGCAGAGAAGAACACTTTGTATCAGCAATCACCAACACAATACGCCATACTACAGTGGCACAAACCGAACAAAACCATGCCTCACAATGACAGTTCAATGAGCGATTACTATTAGATACGATTTGTGAATGTTAATGCAATGATTTAACTTTCCTCTGCAACGTTTAATTGAATGTGAATGAACGTTTAACTTAATAAAAGAAACGAGATTAGTCATTGAACTGTGACCGGATGATTAAAGTATTTAATCAAAAATATCATTATGGGTTCCACTTAAAAGCTTCATTGTTTTTAGTCAATCAAGCGCTTTCGTAGCATGCAAATCTTGGCAACGTCCTATTTGATGCAATTCAATTATGGAAACGCGTAACTTAATTGACATTTATTCCAATCCTACACGTGTACAGGTCCCGCGATAAAGAAAGAACAAGCAGAGGCAGCATAACATGCAAAAAAAATGGCTGGTTCCAGACAGCTGAGAGGTCGTATTGACCTTCCGATATTAACACTGCAATACATGTGTAAAATGCGTATTGCTTTTGCGAAAACTGGAATTTTCCCCAAATGTGTGCCCTGCGCTTCCTTCAACCTTGTTCGTATACCTGTATTAGCCTAAAGCTTATATCGATCATGACAGACACACTAGGAACATTAATTTTGCTAGTGTATTTTTTTATTCATATAATAATTTAATGGGAGCTAGTATTCTCCCTTCACAGTCATTAATGTTCTTTTCAGGTACGGTTTATTTAATGAACAAAACATCGTAAGTTTGCCGTATTGTACGATTTTAGGTCAGTTCATATTTACAATTATATTTAGAGGCACAACATATTGTTTTAGCACAATGGTATGTATTCATATACACATCTAAAAGAATTCAAAGCTCATATGTGAACTAAACATAACACAAGACATATCTGTTTCCATAAGATTTAAGGTATTATCTCACAATTTCAAATGACACTGATGCGACCGATATTGTTCACACATATTTATCCATTTTCCAGTCAACTGAATTTTCATTAAAGGAATCTGATGGAATCGATAGATGTCTGATTGTACTATAAATCCAGTTATAAAATGAAAACAACACACCCTCCCTCCGGCTTATGAAAGCGCAAATTGTGCATTTCAATACCTTGATGTATCTGAACATATATGATATTAATAGCTGATACTGTTGACACATTATTACATCATTTGTTCACATAATACCGCAAAATGGACTTTGATATTTAGAACAAAACTTTGGTTATATTTTTTTGCAACGTAAAGGCTTGTTTGTCTGTTTTTCAAACCAGTGCAAAACTGACATTCCAGGTGTCGAGACTGGTTATCAAATAAGATAAATTACAGGAATGACGGTTATATTGAGCGGTTTGTTTAGTGCCGGATGCTCAGTTATAGGGCAACATTTTACTTTTTTAAAAAGGAATATTAGTTGCCGGGATAAAATAATACATGTAAAAATATAAATGTGAATATGATCAAATCATGTTTAGAATAGTAGTAGAAGTAGTTCCCAAGCTCATTTTTAACAGGTCTTTCTCTGATAATTTTTACTTTTTCCTATATTTTAATTAAAATTGCTCGAATTACTTAAATATATACTTTAAAAAAGTTCAGTTCCGCAGGGCATCATAAGTATATTTTGACATATTTAAAAGTATTCCTTCGCCCCTACTTCTTAAAAAAGTAGTGTATTATCAAATCAATCTGCGATACGGCAGATAAATGGATGACGCACAATATGTTCTGTAAAACTCCCTTTGATGGTTCGTCCATTATCTCTCCTTAACTATGGTCTATGCATTATTACACAAAACTAAATCTATATGGAATATTCAAACTCCTATTATCTTAATTGCACCAATGTATTGACGTTATCAATAGAAATATAATACTTCTCAAACGAAAAAATTTCTTTAACCTGAAATAATATACCTTATGACAAACACTATTGCCATGAGGGCGCAACTATACCGTTCTTTTAATAATGTGAATTCTTACTCATCATACGGTAATTTTAAACTACAATATATAAGATTATATTTTATGCTCAGCGGTAACGCATTTGCCTTAAAATGCCCTAATCATGAATACAAATATGGTTGCTCAATTTTTAAGGGATTATGGTGAGATATTTTGGATGCGATATTTAATACTTCTCAATACAAGACACAATTGTGAAACCCTATCTAAAAGAACGCACTTGTGTACGATATTAATAAGCAACTGATTCTTCCAGTCTTCAATATATTCCTCGTAGGTTTTACTTTGCCATGTAGAATTAAAAAAAATAACATCGACCGAAACAACACTGCCTGCTGTATGAATGATGGTTAAATAAAATGTGTGACATACCGCTATATGATTGATGTCACATGATTTTAGACTAATTGCTCGCTGAAAGGTGTTTCATGTCGTACTTCGTGAGCGAAGTGTGCGCGACATAGCGTTTATATCCTGCGTGTTCGGGAGCGTCTTTATGGTCTTTTGATCATAGATCATAACAAAAACATCACAGTCAGCATTCGTACATCGACATGCAGAGCTGGGATCTCTGCAACACGAACACAGACTATTGTCTCTGTGGTGCCTATAAGCATAAAACGGCGGCAAGTTAACACGTGTTTCGCATGATAGCTTTAGTTTTGAAAGACGTCTGTGATCTTTTTTTTTTATAAAACTTCGTCTGTATATGGTTTTTTTCCTGAGTGTAGGCGTATCTATTTCAAACACGTTATTTCATTAATTCATGAAATAGCTGTCGGCGTTCTTTGACAATAATGGTTTATGTCTCTGTAAAATCGAACCTGTTGGTGTGTAGTCAAGTAATGTCAATAGAGCAATTGTAATGCCGGACACTGCCGCCTGACTTTCAACCGAAACCACTTCAAAGGAAAACGCGTTCCGACTGACTTCAGTGTTCCGTATATCGGCTTTAAAAGACGTACAAATGGACTGGAACAACCCAAATAAGGACATTCACAAACACACATTAAAACATTAAATTAAACAATACATGATTCATAGGTTTTTTATTTACATGAATTGTTTAATCTCTTAAGTCCTTCATACATTGAATGTTAGCTTGTTATATCTTTAATGTGAATTGTAATTTGCTCTGAACAGTAAATCAAAGTTCATGAGTACACAACGGTATGATGTCAGTTGACAAAAATGTCTACGCTTTGTGTTGTGAATATTGTTTTGTGTGGTTTTGCAACTGGACACTTGTTTCGAATAGTGTTGTGGGCGCCGCTTGTCGTTCATTGGCCGACGTTAATGGCTATGTCAAAAATGATAGAAATTGACGTCATTCTCTATCAAAATATAGAATCTCTTTCATTTCAAGTCAAATCATGATAAACAGGGTTGGCATAATTAATTTTCGTAACGAAGATTGTCATAAAAGGTATTTATTCGATTAATGGTTCTTGCCTTAAGCAACGGGCAATTGTAAACAATACATCCAGTGCGGCCATGATTGAAGCTGAAGTAACCAATGTTATGTTGACAATTGTTACCAAATGCATGGTCGACATGGCATTCGTTACAACATATTCACAATAGCACCATCGTTTCAATATTATCAAGCTATGATCGTATGTACTTACTAACATTGTCAATCAATATCGCCATCGATTGCATCTTAAAAATAGTTTGTCACATATTTCAATTAATTTTGTTAAAAAGACGAAATAAAATAACACTTGGAGGGGCGGATCTAGGATTTTCGGTTGATAGGTGGGGTGATCATTTTAAATCACATTTGTAAGCTCATTGTCTTGTAGTTTAAAAGTATTTTGTCGGAAATAAGATCATCACGCTTGTGTTTTATGTCACACAAATGGATAACTTAATAACATTCGACGAGGTTTTTTCTAGCATACAATTTGATGATTTCTTCCAAATCAAATTTAATTTCCATGTGGACAAGTAAGGACAGTAAGTGCTTCAACGGTTGTGGCCAAGGGTCTTTTGATCGTTTTCTTAATGAACCTCAAATGCACGCATGGACAATAGATAACTTAATAACATTCGACGAGGATATTTTCTAGCATGCACTGCTATAATTTCTTCCACATCCAATGTAATTTCCGTGTGGATATATAATACTATTTCAGCGTTTTAACGGCTGTGGTCCATTGTACTTTTATATGGTTCTTAATGAACTTCACAAATGAGTTGGTACATTCAACATCTTCCAACGTCATAGACGTTAATAACAAAAGTATCCGAATTTGGTGATGTGAAGATTCATATGTTAAAATGTTTCATTGGGCGAAATACGAAAACGTGTCTAGGTGTAATAGTAATATTTAATATTTTCTAATAATTATTAATTTGATTTGACATGATATCTTCCGTCAACGATGTTACCGTCTGGTTACAAATAGTTTACATAATGATTCAATCGGCATATATTAAAATAACGAATCATTAGGCAAGGCAGATATTGTCTTCTCAAGAAGATTTTAAATTTGCATTATAAAAAACTTGCACACTCTCTTTCGAATAATGTTTAGCTCCAATGCGAGATCCGTAGCTAAGATGAAAAAAATAAACAGCCAAAAACAACAATTTTAATATTCAAATAAAATTGAAGTGATGTACCTATTGCTCAACAATAGACTCCTACAACGATTCGACTACTGCCAGTACATAATATCTTCCGAGTGTATATCTAAGATAGAACTCTTCTGCTAGTAATCTTCATAGCAAATCTGCTGTAATATTCGTATTTCCGCTTTTTCAATTTAAATTTGATCCAACATGTGTTATATAAAAAAACTATTAATACAGGACTCTTCACATACATCAGGCAGGTCCACATATAACATTGATTTTGGACCCTTGGCCATTCCACTGCGTTTTTTTATATATCTGATCTGTTTTTATCTTGAACGTTGTAATGTTCTATTTGAATGTCAGTTAATATGAAATAAAAACGACCAATTCAAATCGTGTAAGATTACTTGTTAAAGCAAATAGTTGTGGAAAGCGAAACTCCAAATATAAATTTTGAACTAACTTCGTAAAGCATGCTTGAGTTAAATATAACAATAAAGAACTCGTAGCCATAATATCACTCATGTATTAATAATGAAGTTTGTTCAAAAGCCAATTGCACTTAATTTTATATTTCGATATTTTCCGTATAGGTTTACATAATAATATTGACCGATGTGTTTTCAGTAATAATATTAACCGATGTGTTTTCAGTAATAATATTAACCGATGTGTGTTCAGTATTAACATTGACCGATGTGTTTTCAGTTATAACATTAAACGATGTGTTTCAGAAATAAAATTGATCGATGTGTTTTCAGAAATAACATTGACCGGTGTGTTTTCAGTCATAAGATTGACCGATGTGTTTTCAGTTATAACATTGGCCGATGTGTTTTCAATAATAACATTGACCGTTGTGTTTTTGTCGGTGCCGTATCTACCCAGTATGTATTATAGTAAACTCCCGATAATTGTCTACCTTGTGGAAAATTGATGTTCCACCACTCCCGAGAACATTACTGACAAGTCGACGTGAAATACATCAATATGTGCTTGTTAAAGCGTATGGAATTTCCTATTAGACCAAATGAACAAAACAGAACAAATTATGTCTATCAATGTCAACCGCTAAAAGGAGACATCTGAATGGTTGGGTTTAAAGGAGCTCATTAAAACTTTCGTCTAGATACTTTGTGTCAGTCATTGAAAGTTCGATAAACTCATCAGCTAAAAAAATACGTTGTAGCAAGAGTCCGTGGAATCTAAAAAACATATGGTGTCTTAATACTTGTAGATTTTAGAAGAAGACAGAAAGAAGAAAACGAAGAATAAGAAAGAAGCAAAGAAGCAGGGTGATGGGAAGAAAGAAGAAGAGGAAATATTCAACATAGAATAAGTCATACATAAAGTAATAATAGTTACAGCCATACGTGTTGTTGTAGTCGGTATTGTGTAGCTGTGGCTGTTGCTGTGAATACTGGTTGTAATACTAGAGGTGGTTGTTGTTGTAAGTACAGTACGAAGCAGTAGTCGTAGTAGAAATATAGCCGGTGACTACATCCTTCAACATTCAATGCATTGTATCAAACCTAATAATACTTTAACTTGTAAATTGTATGGCTTCAGCAAGTGGATCGAATTTCCGTTCGTATTACATGTGCAGTTGAGCAAAAAGCAAATACATCATCTTAATCTACGAGAAAGTAAGCAAGAAACCCGCAGATATGTTATGCTTAGGTTTCATTAGGTTTTGCAGAATACTTTAATATAAATATCGCATGTTATGTTTTAATTATTATTCAAGACTTTATCGTTGAGAAATCGACAAAAAAAACAGTGTTATGCTTTTCTGTGAGCTAGCGCTTACATTTTCAAATCATATATTTTTCAACAGTTTAAACTTTGCATGTTTACTTACAAAATCTATAATTCATGTGTACTTAAGTCTCTAATACTTCTTTATTTAAATGATATTTTTTTGTATTCAATACAGCTTATATTTGCGCATGGAGTACGACATACGTGTTCGTATTCCTCCTAACTGTTGTTAAAGCAAACCAATTCTAGAACTACACTTCGTTTTACAAATGCGTAAACAGTTCCATGTACTAGCTCCTGTTCAAACGTTTAAGGAATTAAATGATACATATGGCTAGGACGGACATTAATTTGTTAATATTCTCATCTGTTGATGCAGATGGTGTTTCACTTCGGTAAGACTTTTTCCAACGATCATAAGCATTGCAGTTGTCCTTCAGTGTCAAATGTGCCATGTATATGCCTCACACATGCTTCTCTGAATAATCACGATATAGACACTGGAGAGAACGATAGCAATACCTTAACATCGTTAACGCTTGAATGACACCACACGAATAACCGCCCAAATTAACCCACAGTACAGCTATTGATGGAAAAAGACATAAAACACTCAATTGCAAGGGTCTCGCAATTGTCATGGTTGATTCATAGAAAACCATTCCTACGAATGTACTTCGCATATTAACGATAAACGATCGTCAAACCTAAGCCGCAATTGACGTTTATGTGTCGCAAACAATGAAAGAGACACCGGCGACATATGACACGTGCGAGGTATGCATAAACAATGAACAATAACAGGACAATAACGACATTGAAAGACCTCATTAAATAGTGGGATGATTCGCAGATATCTTTACGATTATAAGCAGCATTCATTGTCTTAATAAAAAAATCAGTAAGTAACATAATATTTAATATTATCTTTAACAATGCCATTATATTCCCATCCAGGCTTTCAAGTCAAATATACTACAACAATGGGATTTAATCGCATGTGATAATTCGTGTCTGCAAAATAATCAACCCATATTTAAGGCTATGCTGCAAACCTTACGCATATGCAATTAATCATCACTCTTAACTTGCATACAAGATCAGTAACCGCAAACTAATTATAGAACCGCATTAAGGATGTCTGAAAATTTCTCGAAATAAATTATCCTACTTTCCTATCAATACCATAAACATCTTCTCATTGTTATCGCCACGCTTTTGTATAATGTTGCAACTGGTTGAAACGAGTGGATAAAACATTAAGACATTGAATAAGTCTTTGTTATACACTATACTGAAGAATTGTGTATTTTATGAAGAAAAAATAATACGTGAGCAAATAGTTATTAATACATATATGTAGGAAATTATCAACGCACCGTTAAATGACGCAGCTTAATTTATTTCTTTTATATTCGTGCAGAACGTAGGTATAATATTATATTATTTTTACTTTTACAAAATAAACCTTTTAATGGAGGTGTTTAATTAATAATGCTTACCTTTTCCGGTCATGGTGGAGTCACTTATTCCAGAAGAGCTTATTCCGCTCGTTTAGTTTAAGGATAAGATGTAATTATTTAAAATGAATTTCCTTTAAAAATTCATAACCTTTATTTGAAGTAGGGAATACAGGTCTTTGGTAGATAAAGGTTTAAATCTCGTATCGATAATAATATACAAGCAGACGACAACAATCCATGCGTGAAATCGATTTCAGTAGTGACTTTCTGACGTCACTAATACGGTATATAAACTCGGGTCTCCCTGTAAATCGGTCTTTTGCGAAATACCTTTGACTGAAAAACCCCACCCAAAGAGATTGTTGTTAATAATGTTTAATCTGTTTTGTTATGTTCGAATGAACTGCCGATATATTTATTACAGAATGGCTGTCAATCTGATGCGAGAAACCACGGCACACGTTCGGGTAACGTTCATTAACAGTACACGACTTTTGGGGAAGAAGTCAGTTTAATCGTCGGGCCTCCAACCGTGGATAGTTGCGGCGCCATAGCATGGATACGTCGCCATCGTCCAGAAGAAGGTCAATATCCAGGATGACGCCGGGACACGACTCCGGTGAATAGAAATTATTGGGAACAAAGAATCATTCAGTGTGTTTAAGTGTTTTTGCTACTTAACGTGCCGTGTAAAAGTGATGTGATTTGTGCCTTCTTGAAACGAAATGAATGTGTCTTAATAGGTTTTTTGCCGCATAATTGTGTGAGATATTATAAGTACTCCGCGTTACATCGTATAGCGGAGTACTTTTGTCCTGACGGACATGAGAAAACAAACCGGTTTTGCAAGTTTGTTTTGTGT
Source organism: Dreissena rostriformis (assembly GCA_007657795.1). NCBI lineage: Eukaryota > Metazoa > Mollusca > Bivalvia > Myida > Dreissenidae > Dreissena > Dreissena rostriformis. Next base: position 217,375 of record VMBQ01000262.1, read on the forward strand.
ATGGCTATTTATAGAAATAAATAGCAATAGAAATCAGTTCTAGCGAAGGCGTCAACGTGGCAACATCAAATTCAAATTCATGTTTTGTATGAGTACATGTTTATATGTATATTGTATACATATGTTGTTTGATGTTATGAACATGCTCGGATAAAGGCCGTAATTCCGATATTCTGAAGAATGGTCAAAGTGCATTGCTACGTGCCCCACGTTCCTCCCTTTAGGGTATTCCCACCAGATAAAAGTAAAGGAAGGTTTTTGTGGGCGGCTACCATTCTTGTGATGAATATATGGTTAAATCTGTAGTTGATGCTTTATCGTAATGTGGTTTATTTTAAAACAAAATTTACGGAATATTTACTACAGATTTTACCTGAGCATACATTTATGCACATGCTGAAAATAAGATAACATGCGCATCAATTATACTTGTTAGTATAGAATAGAAGTTTTGTATTACTGTTCTTGCTTTTTGAAATTCAAGATTTTCTTAAAACTCGTACATATGCGGCCACAATATATGCGTCTCCCGAAAATCGAAAAACTATTGTTTTTACCACAACAGTTTATTCTTAAGATCTAGAACGATCTGACACCATAACTTATATGCCATTATTAATTCATTTTATATGTTTGATACTTCATTCTAATATGTCATTTCGGCGGAAATTCTATGTCTTGGAGGTGATCGGAAGAATTAAAAGTTTAATATGAAACTAAATAATGATATACATAAGTCCAGGGGAGGGAAACGTAGCATTGTGTTGTCATCTATTGCTAGTCAGTGTGAAGGTGGCAGGAATGCTTTCAAAATTATTTTCGGTATAGCATGTGTGTTCTAGTACTCGCTCGATGGCACGGCGTGCTTAGGCGTACCTGGAATAGCTCTTTTTGGCTTTTGAAATTAGTGTGGCATTGTGAATATTTAACTTGGCCGGTTGCGGTGGCCTTAGCGATTGCGCTTGCAAAATATGTTGCACTGGAATATCTACGGTACGGCGTACCGAGCATTTATTTGGCCGGTTGCGGTGGCCTTAGCGATTGCACGTGCATAATGATATATATTTCCGGACCAGCCAGGTGTTCGTTGAGATAGGAATTGCATAAATAAATGTGAGTCCGTTGTGGAGCTCTGGCGAAATAGCATAGGATGCGGTGCATTATCTGGTGGCGATGATTGCATAAACGAGAAGCCAAATCAATAGTGCAACTGGGGTTGGGGCTATCTTTAGGGCAGTACTTCCGGTCGCCTCCGCGACATGCCTCAGTTGTAGTGCAAGTCTATAGCTGAGGTTTTATTTATTCTAGTGCTAGTCTTATGTAAATTATATTCCGCCATTTGGCCAATACATTCCATGTATCTTTTGTTATTGTTCCTTTCATATATTTTGTATTGTTCAATGATAGAATATCAAAATGTGTTTACGTTATGTAACACATAACAACGTATAATAAACATGTTACTGACAAAGTTGGCTTTTGTAGTAATTATTCGGCAGTTCTTGCTCTTGTTAATAAATATGCGTAGAACAAGTGGATGTCGACAAAGGATCAGGGATCCATTTGATAAGTAGACTACTGTATCGAACGCTCATGACATAGACAAACACTAAACGATGGTTACACGTTGTGATCCGAATAACGCTAACCAGATGAATGAATCGAATCTTGGTTAACACATGGGGTACTGAGCTGCTTTCTGAAATAATGAATTAATTTCCAACATTAGTCGTCAGGCCAATATGAAATCAATCACTGTTAAAATTGCATTAATAGTATAAAAGTCTAAAGATTTCCGTTGACAAAATCCATTTGAACCTCAATGACAATATGTTATTCACTGACGCTTGGATTCGACAGAGCGTCCAGAGATATTGATCATTGGAGCTGTCGCCTGCGACAGATAGGTTGTTGTAGGGAAAGGCTTGCACATGACATTGGCAGCGAGAAAAAGACGGATGCTATGGAAGGCGTCATTTTAGCTGCCTGATAGCAGAAGGTTGATAGTACAATGACATTTCAAATTCTCTCGTCTTAAAACAATTAACGATTTAATTCATTCTTCCTAGGTTTCTTAAAGTACATTAAGAACAATGCATGCATAAGTCTGGTAGAGTACATTCCAATGACGCTTTGCACAAATATGCTTAATATCATGTTTTCAACAATTACTGAGCGGAGTTTTGCACTGACCCATAACTATATTGCTGGACGCTAAGAAAAGTTTCTTATGGTATTACTAGATATGTGCAACATGCATAAACGTTCTGACACGATATGTCATTGCAAACAACATGTCAGTGTAGTAAACTATGTTTTGAAATGATAAAACTGTAAAAATCTTTTTTATATCATGATTTTAAATATAAAAATCAATTTATCAAACATGTTGAAAGCGTATTGTTTATACACCTATCGATTGTCTACAACCAATGTACATTTCATTCGCCAATAAAGTATCATTTGTACATACATATTGTCCAAGATGATAATGAAAAGTTCATAGACCGGACGGACTTGTATGTCGTGAAGGAAAGAACAAACACAATATTGATGATTGAAAAAGGCATTCATTTTATTATAATTGCCATAAAGTAGATACAAAAAAAGAACAGATTCTTTCCTGAATGACATAATGGGCGGTAAAAACACGTCGCCCACATATATACGAAAACTTCCAATACATACTAACACGTACAATTGATGTTCATGTAATTACATTTGCATTCCGTGCATAACTGCATGCTCAGGTAATATTCAATATATATTGGCGTGACGTACACATTACAGACAACGCTTGAAATGTAAAATTGTTTAAAATGCATAGGATCAAAAGATTCATTCTAGTTGTGTTACACAGAGTGCAAGATACGCGTATGCAAAGGATGTTGCTTGATTATTTCTTTCGAAACATTAAACTATTGAATGCATTAAAAACTATGAAAATTGATAGATCACACACATTTTTCAAGTTTTGTCCAAGATGGAGTAATCTGTGGCGTGTATTTAAATATTCAAAACCGCATAATTGAACGTTGAAGATATTGGGCTACGACACATCCAATTTGAGTCGTTGTCATCGGATATTTATTTAAAATAAATGGACCAAGCAAGCGAATGCATGTTTTTTTATTTTCTTAAATGTGTAAAGAGAGCGATAGAATTTTAATTTAAAATGTAAAATATTACTTTTTACCGAATCGATATTTTTTTTTTTTTTTTTTTTTTTCATCAAACTGGATGGTTCTTCTTTAATTAAAATCATTGTGTATGATTTAANTTTTTTTTAGATATGTCCATGGTATGTTTTATTTTCCCATGGGATTTTGTTCACCATTTTGCTAGGTGTGGAAAAAAACATTGTCATTTTTTAAAGCGTATTTTCTTCGCAGATTTAAGGATTTCAATGTCATTTAAGGACTGTATTATCGTTTATACAGAAAAAAAATGATCTTGTTATGTAAAAAGAAAATCCCATCTTTAAAATGGGAAAAAAAAACATTTTAATATTTATTCATATAACTTCCACAAAATTGGAAAATTAAATGTTGATTATTAGTGTATTAAAATACCCGGAAATATTATGGTGTTCTTTAATTCAACGAAATCAAGTAAATTGCTTTATGTGTGAAGTTAAATAAGTGTGTTTATCAAACATATTGATTAACAAGTTGTTTATCCCATATCAAAAATTGGATTTTGTTCTATCAAAAAAATTCAAACGAAAATCACCACAAAAAAATAAACAAAGCTTACAATCGATAACTAAGCAATAACAAACCCATCTAAATAGGCAAATAATGCACATAAATTTCATTCTGATCAAAAAACGTACACAAAAATAGTTTAAATGCATACTTTATCTCAAAGAGGTAAATCTTAAGAAAAAAGTGAAGATAAGTTAAGCAAAGTATTGCCGGTGGCTGTTATGTACAAATCTAAAAGGTCCGGAAGGATCTGCTAAGAATCAACCAGACGTTCATATTTTTTAAACTATATTCAAACTCTCAGTACTTGTTACATTCAAATATCCATGCATCAACTCAAAATATTGTTATTTCACCATTTGTAAAATAATATTTTGTTGCCTACAATTTATTTAACCAGTTGCAGATCTTTATTTTGGCGAAATGACGTATTCGACTTCAGTACACTTCATTAGACCCATTGTCGCATTACGCGGCTAATATCTAAAATAATAATACATCCTTATGTTGGTGTGATTTGTTTTCCAAAGTGAGATGGCATGCCAGTACACTAGCCAGCGCAATTAACATTATTCTCTTATTCCCAAGGCATAATTGTCGGAGAGATTAATCGAAAACTTATGTTAATTTGGCGTCATTTATGGTGTCAAATTTCGAGTAATGTTCGTTTTTTCCCAATTTACGAATTAAACAATGAAAGACAACGCTGAATTGAAAATCAATATAATAAGGAAAACTCACTTTCTCAAAAAAATTACGTTTTATATGCGAAATTCGCAGCAACTATTCTAAAACAATATATGGCCAACTCAACATCGATTTAGGAATGATGCTGCAAAGAATTAATCCAATAAATAACAGTTTATATTTGGAATGTTCAATAAAAGAGCTCGCGTTGGTTTTTTGGTTACACATTACAAGAGTTCATGCACTTTTTCACATTACAAGAGTAAATTCATTCTGGAAAATAGTTAATCTCAAGAATAACCATTATTAACGAAATACACGGTGAACGTCTGAATATAATGATCTACAGATTAACGTTCAGTAATCTCAATAGGTTTTTAATTCACATACCTTTTAGGTCTTACGTAATGCTGCTAGAAAACCACATTAGTGATTATATCTGTGCGAACAACTCAGTAGCAAACTCTGTCGTTCGATAAAAGCTTCTTGCAGAAAACACTTATTATTTTTTTCACGCAAGGTTGTAATTAAAGCATCATTGGTAATATGCATTGCGTTCAGAACCTGATGTGTGGAGTGATATATGCTGTAATAAACAAGTATGTTGTCATCGATTTCGCTTATAAAAGACACTATATTGTATTATATAAACTATATTTTAAGACGACTGTTCCCCAATTTTTAATAGTGATTAAATTAAATTTGCTATGAAAATTAAAACAAAACAAATCATGAAACTGAGCAATAAATACAACTAACGGGCTTCGCAAAACATTGAAGAGCATACAACGGTTCGACGACTATCCGAAATAAACATAAGCATACAAACTAAAAGCATTGTTATTTAAACTAGAATAGTCAGCAGTGGCAAACATTTCCCCATGGTCACAACTTATGGCATCCATTTCAAAGAAATAGACTGAAGAGAATATGTTATTTAAAAATGTTACAACTGAGTTCATGTACTTAGGTTAAGCCAAAAACAGGGATCGTAAGGTATAATTAGTCAACGTCGGGGAATTATAACCGAAACCTTTCTTGACCCCTTGATACTTCATAGTACAAACTCTTTCAACACAGTAGATAAATACTTGAATAGTTATTGGAGGGGATAAATACCCCCAACGGCTTATATCAAGCCGATGCAAAACTTATGTATTAGTAAAAGTTCATATAGAATTGTATAGTTCGCTACTTCCAATTGATCACACAAAGACAACAAGCTTCAAGTTGATTTATTGAACCATTAACCCATGTTCAAAGGCACATAACGCTTCACAAAATAGTCTGGCACTTCCACAAAGTATAAGCAACACTCCTATAAAGTTTCGCTCTGATACACAGAAAACTGTTCGCGACACAAAGTACACATGTTCACTTATATACGTATCAAATATATGCCTAAGGACACTTAAATCTGTGGAGAATATTACGATATACATACAAAATAACATCTTGCACGTTCAAATAATATTAACAAAACATCTATACAGCTTTATGTTGAAAAACCAAAAATTGAGCGACAAGTTCACGACACAAGGTACACATGAACGAGTGTGTCAGTATCCACAATTTTCATACGTTCAATGGCACATAACTCTGTCTAATACATGTGCATAGTATAAACAAGATAACCATTGATAACCAGAAAACTGAGAAACTAACTGCTTCATCACACAAAGTCATGTACAATGAAGTGAGTATCCAAAATGTGCCTAGTTTCTAGGGCACATATCTCTGCGAAGAGTTTCGCGAAATATACTAAAATGACGTCTTACACTTATACATTGTATAAACAACATATATATTGTTTCATGTTTATCCTCAAGACATTTCAAGTGTATCGATTGTTTTCTACCGTTTTCTACCCGGGCACTTTTCTTAATTGTTGTTGAAATTTATAATTAACAACAATACACTTGCTATTAAGAAGTAACCAGAACAATTAACACACACGTTAAAACAGGGTGAAAACAAACACAGGTGGGTCAACCGATAAGTACACTTGCTTTTAAGAACTCATCAGAACAATTTCCGCACACGTTAAAACAAGGTGAACAAATGCAGGCGTGCAAGCAGAGAAGAACACGTTGACTCATTACTCGCCAAAACAATACGACATACTACAGTGGCACAAACTTAACACAAACGTGTATAACAGTGACAGTACAATGATGAGCAGCAGATACGATTTATGCTCCTTTTTGCAACGATTTAACTGTCATCTGCAACGCTTTATTACAATGTGAATGGACGTTAAACTCAATAATATGACGAGATTTTTCATTGAATTGTGACCTGATGATTGAAGTTTTGAATTCCAAATATGATTATGGGTTCCACTTAGCTTGATTGTTTTTAGTAAATCAAGAGCCTTTCTTAACATTAAAATCTTGGCAACATCCAATTTATTGCAACCCAAGTATGGAAACGGGTAATTTAAATGACATATATTCCAATCCTACACGTGTGCCGTTCTCGCGATAAAGCAATAACAGCACAGGCAGCATAAAATGTAAACTGTTTAAATGACAGGTTCCAGACAGATGTAAGGTCGTATTGCACGCCTGATGTAAACACTGTAATAAATGTGTAAAATGCTTATTGTTTCTTCGAAAATTGAAATATTCCCCGAAAGTTTGCCCTGCGCTTCCTTCAACTGTGTTCGTATACTTGTATTAGCCTAAAGCTTATATAAATCAAGACAGACACACTAGGAACATTAATTTTTCGAATGAATTTTTATGGGAACTACTATTTTCCATTCAAAGGCATTGGTGTTCTTTTCATATACGGATTATTTAATCAACAAGACATCGTAAATTTGCCGTATAATACGACTTTAGTTCAGTTCATATTTACAATAATATTTCGAGGCACAACATATTGTTTAAGCGCATGTATATGTATTAGTATACCCATCTATGAGCATTCACTTCTCATTTGTTGACAACACATGCAACAACACATAGCTGTTTCAATAAGTGTTAACGTATTATCTAATCATTTCAACTGACATTGACCGATATTTTTCACACATATGTAACCATTAACCAGTTAATTGAATTTCCATTAAAGGAATCTGATGAAATCTATAGCTGTCTGATTGAACTATAAAAGCAATTAACAAATGAAAAAAAAACAACACAAAAACCCTACCTCCGGCTTTTGTGCACGTAAATTGTGCACTGCAATACCTTGGTGTCTCTGAACATATTACTAGCTGATATTGTCGACAAATTATTACATTATTTAATCGTAGTATACCGCAATATGGACTTCTTGCCAATACGTGCGGTAGCATTTGCTAGAGGAATTCAGAAAAATACTGTGGTTATATTCTTTAGCAAACAAAAATCTGAAATTCCAGAGTGATAACTGGTTAACAAACACGATCAACAACAGGAATAACAGTTCTTTTGGGCGGTTTGTTTAGTTTCGTACAATCAGTTATGGGACACTATTTTACTTTTTTTTAAACTCATTTAAAACGGAAATTATATTCGCCACTTCAACGGCTTCTTCGGCTTAAAAGAAATGGTGTATTATTAAATCAATCTGCGAAACGGCAGATAAATTAATGGTGCACATTAAGTTCTGTAAAGCTCCACTTAATGGTTAGTCCATTATATCTCCGTAACTATGATCTTTGCCTCATAACACAAAACTAAATCTATCTGGAACACCAAAATTCTATGATCTTAATTGCAGCAATGTATTGAAGTTATCAATATAAATATAATACTACTTAAAACGAGAAAATTTGTTTCCCTGAAATAACATTCCTGATGACAAAAAAAAAACATATTGCCACGAAAGCGCAACTGTTACGTTCTTTTAAGAATATGAATTCTTGCTCACTATACGGTACTGTTTAACTACGATTATAATATGCTCAGCGGTAACACATTTGCTTTGAAATGTCCTGATCATGAATACAATTTGGTTGCTCAATGTTTTAGGGATTATGGTGAGATATTTTTGATGCGATATTGAATACATCTCAATACCAGACACAATGGTGATAGCTTTTCTAAAAGAATGCAAATGTTTAAGATATTAATAAGCAACTGATTCTTCCAGTCTTCAATATATTTTTGGCAGGCTTTACTTTGTCATGACTGTATGAAAACGCGAATGACATAACCGAACCAACAAGGCTTTCGGTATGCCGGTAGGTGACAACACGAATCAACATGGGTTTCTGTATGTGTGAAGGTGATCACACTAATCAACATGGCTTTCTGTATGCGTGAAGGTGAAAGACAATGTGTGACATACCGCTACATGATTGATTTCACGGGAATTTAGCCTAATTGCTCGCTGAAAGGTGTTTCATGTTGTATCTCGAGAGTGAAGTGTGCGCGACATCGCGTTTATATCATGCGTGTTCATGAGCATTATCATTGCCTTTAGATTATAACAAAAACATCACAGACAGCGTTCGTACGGCGACATCCAGAGCCGGGGTCTCTGCACCACGAAAACAGACTGTAGTCTTTGAGATGCCAATAAGCAGAAAACGGCGCTAAGTTAATAACGTTTGAGCTTTAATTTGCGTTCTATCAAACGAACCTTTGCATTGTGCATGCGCTGACTCCAGCGTTCCGTTTATCGGGTTTTAATTGACGTACAAACAGACTGCAAAAACACAACAAAGGACATTCACAAAATCCCATTAACTACATGATTCAGTGGTTTTTATTCAAATCAATTTTTAAACCCCTTAGGGACAATAAATAAAACGTGAACTTGTTATAATTTTAATGTGAATTGTAATTTATTAATAGCAAATTGAAGTTCATTGCGTTCAAAACAGTATGATGTCAGTTGAAAAAAATACGCTTTGTGCTGTGCGTAATGTTTTGTGTGGTTATGTAAGTGGACACTTGTTTCAAATAGTTGTGTGTGGGCAGTTAGTCGTTCATTGACCGACGTTCCGTGAAGATGGCATGTCAAAAATTATAGAAATTGACGTCATTCTCTATCCGAATATGGAAGCTCGTTAATTTCAAGTCAAATCATGATAATCAGGGTTGCATAATCAATTTTCGTAATGAAAATGTCATAAAAGGCACTTATTCGAATATTGTTGCTTGCCTTAAGCAACGGGCAATGGTAAACAACACATCCACTGCGGTCATGATTGCAGCTGACCAATGGAATTTTGACCATTGTTTCTACATGCATGGTCGACATGACATTCGTTACCAAATATTTGCAAAAGCACCATTTTATCAATGTCATTAAGCTACGCTATGATGTACTTACATATATTGTCCAATGAATATCGCAAACGATACCTTTTTTTAAATAGTTTGTCACATATTCCAAAATAATATGTTAAAAAGACGAAATAAAATAACACTTAGAGGGAGGATTTAGTATTATTTTCGGTTAATAGGTCATCATTGTGGCCCATTGTGCTATTATTTAGGTTCCTAATGAACCTCACAAATGAGTTGATACGTTCTGCATCTTCCAATTTCATAAACGTTAATAACAAAAGTATCATAATGCGGTGATGTTCAGATTCATTAGTTAACATGTTTCATGAGTGGAAATACGGAAACGTGTCTCGTTTTTATAGGATTATTTTATATATTCTAATATTTATTATTTTGATTTTACGTGAAATCTACCGTAAACGATGTTACCGTCTGTTTAATCATGATTCAATCGGCATATATTAAAATTTCGAATCAGTATGCAAAGCAGATATTATCTATCATAAAAAGATATTAAACTTGCATTATACAAGAGATGCACACTCTATTTCAAATAATGTTTTAACTCATATATAAAGTCCCTAGCTAACATGAAAAACAAAATAGTCACAAATATTTTAAAAAATATTTAAAAAATAATTTCAGTGATATATCAGCTTAAACAGCTTTTCTATTGCTATCTTGTATCGTCTATTGCTCGAAAATAGACTCATGCAGCGATCCGTCCACTGCCAGTACAGAATATCTTCCGATTGTATATATTTGATAGATCTCTTCTGCTTGTAATCATCGTAAGAAATCTGCTGCCATTTCGTATCCTGCAGGAACCTCTCGTGGTTCAAAGATATAGATTTTGAACTCACTTCGTAAAGCATGCTTAAGCTTATATATTATAAATATATATATATATATATATATATATATCAAATAAATGTCCTATACTTAGCTTCACGATATTTAATATTCGCTTTATAGTCTTCAAATAGCGCTTGAACTTCATATCATAAAATGTTAAACAGTTAGAACTTTGCAGGTTTACTACCACAATCAACAATACATGTGTTATTAAGTCTCTTATGGTATCAACTATTTTTAATTATACCTCTTTATTTAAATGATCAAAATAATTTATATTGCATACAGCTAATAAATGCGCATGGAGTATGTCAGACGTGTGCGTATTCCTCCTAACTGTTGTAAAAGCAAAATAATTCCAGAACTAATATTCGGTTGAAAAAAGCGTAGGCAGTTCTATGTAGTCGCTCCTGTTCAAAAGTATAAGGATTACAATAATATATATATGGTTAGGACGGACATTCATTTGTTAATATCCTCATCATTTGATGCAAATGGAGTATCACTTAGTTAGGACTTATTTCAAATAGATCATTAGCATTACAGTGGTCCTTCAGCGTCTTTGTACCATGTATATGCCACACAGATGCCTATATAGATGATTGAATAATCATGATATAGACACTGAGAACGATAGCAATACATAATCATAGTAAACGCGTGTCAGAAACCATACGAATCACCGCCTAAATTAAACCACAATACAACCATTAATTGAAAAAAGGCCATTAAACACTCAATTACAACGGCCTCGCACTTGTCATGGCTGATTCATAGGAAACTGTTCTTAGAAATGTACTTCGCATATTAACGGACAGCAACGTGCGCAGTAATTGACGTTTAGTTCTCGCAAATAATGTTAGAGACCCCGGGGATAGATGACACGTGAGATGTATGCATCGGTAAGTTACATAACATTTAATGTTATCCATAACAATGTCACTTAATTCCGATCCAGTCTTTGAAGACTATGCCGATTATTACGCTTCGTCCGCTGCATTGACCGATTGACCAATTTGTTTTCAGTAGATGCCATATCTCCCCATTATTTATTATAGTAAACCCCAGATAATTGTCTAACTTGTGGAATATTGACGTTCTTCAGCTCCTGAGAAAATTACTGACAATTCGTCGCGAAATACAGCAATCTGTGCTTGTTAAAGCGTAGGTAATGTCATATTAGACAAAATAAAATAAAAAAACAGAACAAATTATGTCTATCAATGTCAGCCGCTTAGAGGAGACATCTGAATGGTTGGTTGTCAGTCATTCAAAGTTCGATAAACTCATCAGCTGAGAAAAAAGTTGTAACAAGAGTGCATGGAGTCTAAACAACATATGGTTATATATAGGTATAGTAGAATGTAGACGAAGACAAGAAGAAGATAAAAACGAAGAATAAGAAAGAAGCAAAGAAGCAGGGTGATGAGGAGAAAATAGAAGATAAAACATTCTAAGTTGAATAAGTCATACATAAATTAATAAAAATTACAGCCATACGTATTGTTGTATAAGGTGTTTTGTAGCTGTTGCTGTAAAAACTGTTTGTAATTCAAGTGGCTGTTGTTGTTTTACGTAAAGTACGGATCAGTAGTCGTAATAGAAATTTAGCCGGTGACTACACCCTTCAAAGTTCTATGCACATTTTATCGAACCCAATGATTCTTTAATGTGTTATATGTTGCTTCAGCAAGTTGATCAAATTTCATTCGAATATCATGTGCCTTTGAGCAAAAAGCACAAATATCTTCGTTATCTACGAGCGAGTAAGCAAGAAACCCGCAGAAAAATGTAATGCTTATGTAAGGTTTCATGAGGCTTTTGCAGACGACTTTAATATATATAGTTAATCACTACAGGAGTGTGTGTCTACCATTTAATCTCGACATTATCGCGTTCTTATATGAATGAAAAATCTCTACAATGACAGTTGTTTCATCGGGCAAATTTGAGATATTACTGCATCTAGATGACTGGATAGGGTAAATATTTAACCACATGAATATAATCAAATAACTGTCCTATATTTAGCCTCACGATATTTAATATTCGCTGTATAGTCTTAAAATATACCATGTTATGTTTTAAATGTTATGAAAGACTTAATCGTTGAGAAATCGAAAATAAAAACATCGGTATGCATTCTGTCAGCTAGCGCTTGAACTTTATCATAAAATCTACAATGTATGTGTACTTAAGTCTCCTGTGGTATCAACTATGTTTTATTATACCTCTTTACTTGAATGATTAAAATAATGTATATTAAATACAGCTAATATATGCGCATGGAGTATGGCAGACGTAATAACTGTTGTTAAAGCAAAATGCTAGCAATACTTTAACATCGTAAACGCTTGTATGAAATCATAATGTACATACAACACTCAAATGCAAGGGCCTCGCAATTGTCACAGTTGAGTCATAGAAAATCGTTCATAGAAATATGCTTCGCATATTGACGGACGTAAGCCGTAATTGACGTTTATTTCTCGCAAATAATGTAAGAGACACCGGGGACAGATGAACCGTGAGATGTATGCATACAAAATGAACAATAACGGGAAACTAACGACCTTGAAAGACGTCATTAAATAGTGGAATGATTCGCAGGTATCTTTACGCTTATAGGACGCACTCATTTTCTTAATAAAACATAAGTTAATTACATAACATTTAATATTATCTTTAACAGTGCCATTATATTCCTATCAAGACTATAAATAATTGCCGATCATTACGCTACGTTCTCTCTTTGGTGCTCAATAAGGAGAAGACTGTGTGGTTTCGATATTAAAGCGACCGTAAGCGCCTCATGTTTTGTTCCTACCCAGGTGCTAAGTAGATTAGTATGACATTGCTTTTCGTTAAAAGTTTAATATAAAGTCACATATACTTCAACAATTGGAATTAATCACACGTGATACGTCGTGTCTTCAAAATAATCAACTCATCTTTAAGGCTACGACGAAACCTAACATTGGTACAACTTATTATCATTTGTATCTTGCATAAAAGATCAGTAACTGCGAACTAATTTTAGAACCGCATAAAGGATGTCTGAAAGTTTCTCGAAATAAATTATCCTTCTTTCATAGCAATGTCATTAGCATCTTCTCATTTTTATCACAACATTTCTGGTAAATGCTACATATGGTTGAAAGCAGTGGATATAAAGTATATACATGTAACAAGTCTTTTTATACATTATGCTGCAAAATAGTGTATTGAATAAAGTACAAAAATAGATGAGCAAATAGTCATAAATGCATTTATGTAGGAAATGATCAACGCACCATAAAATGACGCTGTCTATTTTTGTTATTTTATATTAGTTCAGAACATAGTTATACTATTATTGAATATTTACTTTTGCAAAATATAACTTTTAAATGGCGGTGTTTAATTAGTAATGTTTACCTTTTCTGGTCATGGTGGAGTCACTTATTCCAGAAGAGCTTTTCCACTCATTTATTTTTAGGATACAATGTAATTATTGAATTAATTTCCAACATTAGTCTTCAATGCGATATGAAATCAATCACTGTTAAAGTGGAATTAATTAAATAATCATTTAAAGATTTCCGTTGTAAAAATTCATTTTAAACTCAATGGCAATATATTAATTACAAGCGTTTGTCACAACGCGTCACTTTATACTGACGCTTGGATTCGACAGAGCGTCCAGAGTTATTGATCATTGGAACTGTCGCCTGCGACAGACAGGTTGTTATAGGGAAATGACTGAACATGACATTGGTAGCGGGGAAACAAAGATTGCTATGGAAGGCGTCATTCGCAGCTGCCTGCTAGCAGAGTTCGATAGTACCATGACATTTCAATATATCTCGTCTGAAAATTAAATGTACGATTTAAATCATGTTTCCAAGGTTTCTTAAAGTACAATCATAACAATGCATGCACACGTCTGGTAGAGTGCATCTTAATTGCGCGGCGCACAAATATGCTAAATATCATGTTTTTAACATTATCAGAGCGGAGCACTGACCCATAACATTATTTTTGGTCGTTAAGGAAAGTTTCTTATGGTTGTCCTTGATATGATCAATACGCCTTAACAATCTGACACTATATGTCATTTCAAATAACACGTCAGTGAAGTAAAATATGTTTTGAAATGATAATACTTTTTAAAACCTTTTTTTTATCATGATTTAAAAAATAAAACAAAAATTAAAATTTTATCAAACATGTTGAAAGCGTATTGTACCTATCGATTGTCTACAACCAATAAACATTGCAATCGCCAAATAAAGTATCATTTATATATTGTCCAAGATGGAAATGAAAAGGTCATAGACCGGACGGACTCGTATGTCGTGAAGGAAAGAACACACACAATATCGTTAATTGAAAAGGGTCATTTATTATAAAATGTCATTAAGTAGATAAAAATAGAACAGATGCTTTCATGAATGACATAATGGGCGTTAAAATCACGCCGCCCACAGATATACGAAACTTTCCAATATAAACTTACACGTACAATTGATGTTTATGTAATTACATTTGCATTCCGTGCATTAATGCATGCTCAGGTAATATTATATTAGAATAACGTACACATTGAAGGCATTATTTAACCGATTCAACGTGCAATGCGACCGTCGGTGAAAACGATTAAAATGTAAAAAAAAAAATCAAAATGCATAGGATCAAAAGATGCAAAATAGTTGTGTTACAAAGTGTGCAAGACACGCTTTTGCAACTGGTTTATCTTGATTATTTCTTTCGAAATGTTAAATAATTGAATGCATTAGGAACTATGAAAATTGTAAGATCACACCCAATTTTTCAAGTTATGCCCAAGATGCAGTTGTTTTAAAGGTTTATACTTGTGTTCATTGGCGTGTATTTAAATATTCAAAACCACATAACTGAACGTTGAAGTTATTTTGCAAGCCCACTTCGTTGTCATCGGATATTTATATTTTAAAAAATGGACCAAGCAAGCGAATGGATGTTTTTTTAATTCTTAAATGTGTGAATAGAGCGATTGAATTTTAATTGAAAATGTACAATATTACACTTTACTAACACGATACATTATTTTTGTTATGTGTGCATCAAACAACCATATAAATGATCCTATTACATATTTTCAGGAGTAAGAGACCATAATTATTTAAAACAAAATGCAATAGTAATGTGTTACACAAAGCTCCAGAAGAATGCGACATGGGAATATTGGTCAACATATATACATGTAGTTGTGCACAGGATTTGTCATTTTTGTTTTCTAAAGGATTATGAACCCGTTTCCAATGCAGAAAATGGGGAAAATTCCATGAGAAAAATCCCGAGTGAAAACGAAAACGCCACGAGAAAAATTAAAACCACATGGGAAGGCGAATTGTGCACTTAGATTTAAAAAAAAACTATTTGAAGCAAAACAAAAAGTATTGATAAGAAAAAGCTTTTTATAGCATACTTCATCTCAAAGAGCCAAATCTTATTGAAAACAGATGGTTCGCTTGTTTGCGAAATTCGCTTCCGCAAGCAGGTATTTCCGGTGGCTGTTATGCGCAAGGTGTACGGAAGGATCTGCTTATAATCAACCGGAAGTTCATATGTATTAAGCTATATTCAAAACTCTCAGTAATTTATAAATTCAAATCCACGTGCATCAACTAAAAATAGTTTTATTTTAATAGTTTGTAAAATAACAGTTTGTTGCCAACTTTGTATTTAACCATTTGCATATCTTTATTTTGGCGAAATGACGTATTCGACTTCAGTGCACTTTATAAGACCCATTGTCGCATAACGCCGCTCATATCTAAAATAATAAAACATTCTTATGTTGGTACGATTTGCTTTTCCAAATTGAGATGGCATGCCAGTACACGAGCCAGCGCAAGGAGCATTATTCTCTTATTCCCCAAGGCATTATTGTCGGAGAGATTAATCGAAAAGTAATGTAAAGCTGGCGCCATTGAAAGTGTCAATTTTCGAGTAATGTCCGATATTTTCCAAGTTACGAATTAAACAATGAATGAAAACGCTCATTCGAAAATCAATAAAGGAAAAAAACCTCACTTTCTCAATTAAATTACGCTTTATATATGAAATTCGCAACTATTCTGAAAACATATATGGCAAACTCAACATCCATATTGGAATGATGCTGGAAAGAATTAATCCAATAAATAACAGTTTATATTTGGAATTTTCAATAATAAAATAAACTCGCTTTGATCGTTTTAGTTTCACATTACAAGAGTTCATGCATGTTTTTGCACATAACAAGAGTAAATACATTTGGAAAAAAATAATGGATCTCAAGAAAAACCATAACTAACGAACGCAAAGGTGAAGGTCTGAATATAATGATCAATCTACTGATGAACGTTCAGTAATCTCAATAGGTTTTCAATTCACTCACCATTAAGGTCTTACGCAATGTTGCAAGAAAATCACATTAGTGATCATATCTGTGCAATCGACTCAGTAGCAAACTCTGTCGTTCGATAAAAGCTTCTGTCAGAAAACACTTATTAAAGATTTCACGCAAGGTTGTAATTAAAGCATCAATATTTATTGCGTTCAGAACCTGATGAGTGGACTGTTATATGCTGTTATACATGGGTCTGCTGAATGTCATCTATTTCGCTTATAATGACACCATATTGTATATGAACTACATTTAAGACGGCTATTGCAAACTTTGGAACAGAAATTAAATTAAATTTGCTTTGAAAATGAATACATTAAGTCATACATCACAGCAATAAACAAACTTAAGTTTAAATATGTTGTCACCCATTTGGAACGGTCAACGCAAAACATTGAAGAGCATAAAACGATAAGACTAGAATAGTCAGCAATTACAAATATGTCCACATTTTGCGTTGGCAAAAAGTATGGCACCCATTTAAAAACAAATAGACTGAAGAGAATAATGTATTTAAAAAAGTAACAACTATGCCCATATACTTAGAATTGCTTGAAATGGATCGTACGGTATAATGAGTCAGCATCGGGGAATAATAAGCGAACCATTCTTGACACCTCAAAACTGCATGGTAAAAATACTTTCAACACAGTATATAAATACTTGAACAGTCATTGGGAATGATAAATACCACCGCAATGGCCCATATCAAGCAGGTGCAAAGCTTGTGTATTAGTTACATTTTTTCTCGAAAATGTTTATAGTTCACTTCTTCCAATTGATCACACACAAGGACAAAACAAGCTTAAAGTTAAAAGGTGAGTGATCCAATTACTAAAGTTCAAGAGCACATTACTCTGCACAAAAAAGTCTGATATAGACAAACAAATAACACCTGGCCCTTCCACAAAGTATAAACAGCACTCCTCTAAAGTTTCGCTCTGATAGACAGAAAACTGCTCGCGACACAGAGTACACATGTACAATGATATAAGTATCAAATATCTGCCTAGGGGCACATAATTCGGCGGAGAATACCGCGATTAACATAAAAATTACATCTTGCACGTTCACATAATATCTTTAATGTTTAATGTTGAAAACCAGAAAACTGAGAGACAAGTTCATGACAAAAGGTACACATATGTGTGATTGTATAAATATCCACAATTTGTATATTTTCCATGGAACACAACTCTGCAAAGAATATCGAGAGAAACATTAAAACAACGTCTTACACTTGTACACAGTAAACAACAATATAAATGAAAGTTTCGTGTTGATAACAGGAAAACTGAATAACTGTTTTACGACACAAAGTACACATGTTCAATCATGTAAGTATATACAGAATTTGCATTTAGCTCTGCGAAGAATGTAGCGAAATACACGAAAAGGACGTCTTGCACTTCTATATATAATACACATGTACATGTTCTGTTCCATGTTTATAATCAACAACTGATAGACAAGGAAAAGGTATACAAAAACAAATTATACTTCCATTCTTAATTTGAAATTACACTTGTATGGATTGTTTTCTACAGTTTTCTAGCTGGGCACTTTTCTATATTGTTATTGGAATTAAAAATAAACTACAATACACTTGCTATTAAGAAATCATCAGAACAATTTCCACACTCGTTAAAACAAAGTGAACAAATGCAGGCATGTCAGCAGAGAAGTACACTTTATATCAGCAATTGCCAAACACAAAACGACATACTACAGTGGCACAAACCAAACACAAACATATCTCACAATGACAGTAACGTGAGCGATTAGTATCAGACAAGATTGATGCACATTTAGGCAACTATTTAACTGACATCTGCAACGTATTATTGCAATGTGAGGGAACGTTTAATGCAATAAAACAAGATGATAAGTCATTGAATTGTGACAGGATGATCAAAGTATTGAATGACAAATATCATTATGGGCTCCACTTAATAACTTGATTGTTTGAAGTGCATCACGAGCTTTCTAAGCATGATAATCGTGGCAACGTCCTATTTGAGGCAACTCAAGTATGGACACGCGTAACTTAATTGACAATTAGTCCAATCATACACGTGTGCCGTTCCCGCGATAATGCAAGAACTGGCAGAGGCAGCATAAAATGCAAACTGTTTAAATGACCGGTTCCAGACAGCAGAGAGGTCGTATTGCCCTTCTGATGTAAACACTGAACTACATGTGTGAAATGCTTTTTGTTTCTTTGATAACTAGAATATTCCCTCAAAGTGTGCCTGCGCTTCCTTCAACTGTGTTTGTATAACTGTATTAGCCTAAAGCCTTTTATAAATCAAGACAGACATACTAGGAACATTAATTTTGCGAGTGTATTTTAATGGGAACTGCTATTTTCCATTCAAAAGCATTGGTGTTCTTTTCATATACGGTTTATTGAATGAACAAGGCATCGTTAATTAGCCGTCTACGGCAGTACGGCTTTAGTTCAGTACATATTTACAATTATATTTAGAGGTAGAACATGTTGTTAAAGAGCAATGGTCTGTATTTATAAACACATCTATGAGCATTCTCTTCTCATTTGTAAACAACACAATAAACAATACATAGCTGTTTTCAAACATATATAACCATTAACCAGTTATTTGAATTTCCATTACAGGAATCTGGTGAAATCGATAGCTGTCTGATTGCACTATAAAACCCATTACCAAAAGAAAAACACAACACCCTCTCTCCGGTTTAGGAGAGCGTAAAATGTGCACTTCAATACCTTTAGGTCTCTGAACATATTAATAGCTGAACTGTAGACAAAATATTACATTATTTGGTCGTAATATACCGCGATATGGACTTTGTTCTTGGCTATAAGTTCTAACGTCATTCGGAAGCATTAAAAAGAGGAATTTAGAAAAATACTTTGGTTATATTCTTTTGCAACGTTAATGTTAGCTTATTTTTTTAAACCAGGGCAAAAGTGACATTCCAGATGTATGTACTGGTTATCAAACAAGATAAATACAGGAATAACTGTTCTTTAGAGCGATTAGTTTAGTTTCGGAGAATCAATTATGGGGCAATATTTTACATATTAAAATAGGAATCACAAAATCCTTTTAACAGGACTTTCTCTGATAATGTTTCATTATTCCTATATTTTAATTTAAAATGCTCGAAGTACAAATATACAGACTTTTTAAAGTTCAGTTTCGATTGGCATCAACTTTATATTTTGAAATAATGAAAAGTATTCCTTGCGCCATAAAAATGGCTGCTACGGCTTGAAAAGGAAGTGCATTATTAAATCAATTTGCGATACGGCAGATAAATGACTGACGTACCATAAGGTCTGTGAAGCTCCCTTTGATGGTTCGCACATTATCTCTCCCTAACAATTGTCTATGCCTCATTACACAAAACCTAACTTATATGGAACGATCAACTCCTTAGATATAATTTGCACCAATGTATTGACATCATAAGTAGAAATATAATAATACTATATAATAATACTTAAAACCAGAAAATGTGTTTTCCTGAAATAATATACCTGATGACAAAAAATATTGCCTTGAAAGCGCAACTATCACGTTCTTTTAATAATGTGAATTCTTACTCACCATACGCCTTTATAACGGTATTGTTAAACTATGATATATAAGATCATAATATGCCCAGCGGTAACACATTGCCTTGAAATGCACTGAGCATGAATAAAATATTGTAGCTTAAAGTTTACGGGATAATGTTGCGATATTTTGGATGCGATATTTAATACAACTCAATACAAGAAACAATCTTGGTAGCATATCTAAAAAACGCGAAAGTGTACGATGGTAATAAGCAACTGATTCTTCCAGTCTTTCAACATATTCCACGCAGGTGTTACTTTGCCATGTAGAATAAAACAAACGGCATCACCCGAACCAACACGGCGTTGTGTATGCGTGAAGGTGAAAGACAATGTGTGACATACCGCTACAGGATTATTTGACATGTTTTAGCCTAATTGCTAACTGCAAAGTGTTCCATGTTGTATCTTGAGAGTGAAACATCGCGTTTATATCCGGCGGAGTGTCTTCATGGTCGTAAGATCATAGATCATAACAAAAACATCATAGTCAGCATTTTCATACGGCGACATGCAGAGTCTGGATCTCTGCAACACGACGACAGACTGTAGTCTTTAAGGTGCCAATAAGCCGAAAACGGCGCCAAGTTTACACGTGTTTCGCATGTGAGATTTAATTTTGAAAGACGCCTGTGTCCTTATATCTGATAAAACTCCGTCTGTGTATGTTGATATTTCAAACATATACTTCCATCAATTAATGAAATAACGGTCGGCGTACTTTGATGATAATGGTTTATTTTTTCTGTAAAATCCTGCCTGTTGGTATGTAGTCAAGTAATTTCAATAGAGCAATGTTAATGCCGGACACTGCCGTCTGACTGTCAACCGAAACCACATTAAAGGAAAACGTGTTCTAGCAAACGTAACTTTGCATTGTGCATGCGACTGGTTCTAGCGTTCCGTATATCGGGTTTTAGTAGACGTACAAACGGACTGTCACAACACATTCACAAAAACCCAAAAATACAAAATGTAGTTATTTTTATTCACATAAATTGTTTTATATCTTAAGTACTTTATATATTGAATGTAAGCTTGTTATAACGTTAATGGTAATTGTAATTTATTGTGTACAGCAAATCTACGTTCATGACGTACTCAACAGCATGATGTCAGTCACAAAAATGTTACGTTTTGTGCTGTGCGTATTGTTTTGGGTGGTAATGCAACTGGGCACTTGTTTCAAAAAGTATTGTGTGCGCAGTTTGTCGTTTATTGGCCGACTTTCAGTGCAAACGATATTTTCCGTATAAGTGAACATAATAACATTGACCGATGTGTTCTCAGAAAAAAAACTTTCACCGATGTGTTTTCAGTCATCATATTGACCGATGTGTGTTCAGTCGATGTGTTTTCAACAATAACATTGACCGATGTGTTTTCAGTCGATGCCGTATCTACCTAGTATTTATTGTAGTACAAACCCGATAATTTTTAAACATGTGGAATATTGAAGTTCAACCGCTCCTGAGAAAATTAATGCAAAGCCGTCGTGAAATACAGCAATCTATGACTGTTTAAGCGTATGGAATTTCATGTTAGACTAAATGAACTAAACATAACGAATTATGTATACCAATGCCAGCCGCTTAGAGAAGACATCTGGATAGTTGGGTTTTTAAGGATCTCATTAAAACTTTCTTTAAGATACTTTATGTCTGTCATTCAAAGTTCGATAAACTCATCAGCTAAAAAAAACGTTTTAGCAACAGTGCGTGGAGTCTAAAAAACATATGGTGTCTTAATAATTGTAGATTTTAAAAGAAGGCATGAAGAAGAAAAAGAAGGCGAAGAATAAGAAAGAAGCAAAGAAGCAGGGTGATGATGAGAAAGAAGAAGATGAAACATTCGACGTAGAAAAGGTCATACATAAAGTATAAATATTTTCAGTGTTGTTGTATTACATGTTGTGTAGCTGTTGCTTTTGCTGTTGATACTTGTTTTAATACTAGTGTTTGTTGTTGTTGTTGTTGTTTTTGTTGTACGTAAAGAACGGAGCAGTTGTCTCAATAGGAATATAGTCGGTGACTACATCCTTTAAAATTCAATACAAATTTTATAAAACCCAATGTTACTTTATTTTGTAAATTGTACATGTATGGCTTCCGCAAGTTGATCGAATCATCGTAATCTACGAGCAAGTAAGCAAGAAACCCGCAGAAAATGTTAGGTTTATGTAAGGTTTCATTTGGTTTTACAGAGGACTTTAATATATATATCATTAAAAACTACAGGAGTGTTTGTTAACCATAAAATCTCGACATTCTCGTTATCGTATTTGAAAGAAAAATGTCTATAAGCCAATTGTTTCATCGGGCATTTTTGAGAAATTCCTGAATCTAGACGACTGGATGAAGTAAAGATCTAACAACATGTATATGGTCTTATAACTGTCCTATATTAAGCATAATGATATTTAATGCTTATGTATGGCTTCATAAAGTCTTTCAGAAGGCTTTAATATATATCATTAATCATTACAGGAGTGTGTGTCTTCCATACAATCTTGACATTCTCGCTTTCCTATATGAATGACATTTGTTTAATCGGGCGGATTTGAGATATTACAAAAATATAGATAACTAGATGAAGTAAAGATTTACCGACATGTATATAATCAAATAACTGTCCTATATTTAGCTTCACGATAAATGATATTCGCTTTATAATCTTCACATAAAGACTTAATCGTTGAGAAATCGAAAATAAAAACATTGGTATACCTTTCTGTAAGCTAGCGCTTGAATGTCCAAATCATACAATTTTGAGCAGATTGATCGTTGCAGGTTTACAAACAAAATTTACAGAACATGTGCACAAAAATTTCTTTAGGTATCAAATAATTATTATTATACCTCGCTATTTAAATGATCAAAATAATTTATATTTAATACAGCTAATATATGCGCATGAAGTATGGCAAACGTGTGGGTATTCCTCCTAACTGTTGTTAAAGCAAAATAATTTCAGAACTACAATTGGGTTTACAAATGCGTTGACAGTCCTATGTAGATGCTCCTGTTTTAAAGTATAATGAACACAATAATATATATATGGTTAGTGAACATTAATGTGTTACTATTCTCATATGTTAATGCAGATGGAGTTTTACTTCGGTAAGATTTATTTCAAAACGATCATAAGCATTCCAGTGGAAGAGTTCTTTAGCGTCTATTTGCCATGTATATGCCACACAACTGCTTCCTCGAATAATCATGATATAGACACGTGAAAGAACGATAGCAATACTTGAATATCGTAAACGCGTGTATGAAACCACACTACTCAAATTAACACACTATACAACTATTAATGGAAAAGAGTGACATAAAACACTCAATTGAAAAAGCCTCGCAATTGCCATGGTTGATTCATAGGAAAGAAGAAGATGAAACATTCGACGTAGAAAAAGTCATACATAAAGTATAAATATTTATAGCCATACTTGTTGTAGTTTTCCATGTTGTGTAGCTGTTCCTAGAAATGTACCGTTCCTAGAAATGTACTATATTAACGGACTTCAACGAAAGCAGTAATTGACGTTTATTTCTCGTAAATCATGTAAGAGACACGGAAAACAGATGACACGTGAAATGTATGCATACAAAATGATCAATAACAGGAAAGTAACGACCTTGAAAAATGTCATTAAATAGTGGGATGATTCGCAGATATCTTAACGCTTATAAGCAGCACTCATTTTCTTAATAAACATCATTAAAAGTAACATTACATTTACTTTTATCCTTAACAATGCCATTCTATTCAAATTCAGGATTGGAATTATTCGCAGTGATAATTCGCGTCTGAAAAATAATCAATTCATCTTTAAGGCTACGCTGCAAACCTAACGCATATGTAATTAATTATCAGTCTTATCTTGCATAAAAGATCAGAAACACGAACTTATTGCAGAACCGCATTAAGAATGTCTGAAAGTTTCTCGAAATAAATGATCCTTCTTTCATAGCAATGCCGTTAGCATTTTTTTTTTTTATCTACTTTTTTGTTCAATGCTGCACCTGATTGAAGTGGATATAAAGTATACGAAGTATATACATTTAATAAGTCTTTTTAAGCATTATGCTGAAAAATTGTGTATTCAATAAGAAAAAATAATAGATTTGCAAATAGTTATTTATATATGTATGTAGGAAATTATCAACGCACCGTTTAATGACGCAGCTTAATTTGGTTCTTTTATATTCGTTCAGAAAATAAGTACAATATTATATAATATTTTCTTTTGCAAAATAAACCTTTTAATGGCGGTATTTAATAAGGTATGCTTACCTTTTCTGGTCATGGTGGAGTCACTTACATGTATTCCAGAAGAGCTTTTTTGTTCGTTTATTTTAAGGATAACATGTTATTATTGAATTAATGTCCAACATTAATCTTCAATGCGATATGAAATAAGTCACTGTTAAAATAGAATTAATTAAATAATCATTTAAAGATTTCCGTTGTAAAAAATCATTTTAAACTCAATGGCAATATATTATTTACTAGCATTTGTCACAACGCGTTACTTTTCACTGACGCTTGGATTCGACAGAGCGTCCAGAGATATTGATCATTGGAACTGTCGCCTGCGATAGACAGGCTGTTATAGGGAAAGGACTGAACATGACATTGGTAGCGGGAAAACAAAGATTGCTATGGAAGGCGTCATTTGCAGCTGCCTGCTAGCAGAGGTTGATAGTACTATGACATTTCAATATCTCTCGTCTTAAAATTAGATTTACGATTTAATTCATGTTTCCAAGGTTTCTTAAAGTACATTCATAACAATGCATGCATACGTCTGGAAGAGTGCATCTTAATGGCGCTGCGCACACAAATGCTAATATCATGTTTTCAACATTTAATGAGCGGAGATTTACACTGACCCATAACTATATTGCTGGTCGTTACGAAAAGTTTCTTACGGTAGTCCTTGATGTGTGCAACATGCATAAACGATCTTACACTATATGTCATTTCAACTAACATGTCAGTGAAGTAAAATATGTTTTGAAATGATGATACTTTTAAAATCGTTTTTATTTTATGATTTAAAAAATAAAACAAAAATTAAAATAATTTTTTCAAACATGCTGAAAGCGTATTGTTTATAAACCTATCGATTATCTACAACCAATAAACATTGCAATCGCTAATAAAGTATCATTTATATATTGTCCAAGATGGTTATGAAAAAGTCATAGACCGGACTGACTCGTACGTATGAATGAAAGAATAAACACATTATCGTTGATTGAAAAAGGGCATTTATTATAAAATGTCATTACGTAGATAAAAAAGAACAGATGCTTTCATGAATGACATCATGGGCATTAAAAACACCCAGCTCACAGATATTTACGAAACTTTCCAAAAAAAATACTAACACGTACACTTGATGTTTATGTTGAATGTGCATTCCGTGCATACATGTATGCTCATGAAATATTCTGTATATATTGGTATGACGTACACATTGAAGGCATTATTTAACCGATTCAACGTGAAATGCGACAGTCGGGGAAAACGATTCAAATGTAACATTGTTTAAAATGCATGGGATCAAAAGATGCATTATAGCTGTGTTACAAAGTGTGCAAGACACGCATATGCACATGGGTTATCTTGATTATTTCTTGAGAAAACTTTAAATTGTTGAATGCAATAAAAACTATGAAAATTGTAAGATCACGCCCTATTTTTCAAGTAATGCCCTAGATGGATTTGTTATAAAGTTTTATACTTTTGTTCATTATCGTGTATTTAAATATTCAAAACCACATTAATTAACATTGAAGATATTGGGCTAGGCCACACCCAATTGGAGTCGTTGTCATCGGATATTTTTTTTTAATGGATCTAGCAAGCGAAAGCATGTTTTTTAATTCTTAAATGTGTGAAGAGAGCGATTAAATATGAATTTAAAATGTAAAATGTTACTTTAAACCAATACGATACATTATTTTTGTTATTTGTGCATCAAACAACCATATAAATGATCCTATCCGTAACTTACCTCAACGTACCTTACCTCCACCAACATTACCTCAACGTACCTTACCATCTTACCTTAACGTACCTTACCTCAACGTACCTTACCTCTAAGTACCTTACATCTACTCACCTTACCGCAACGTACCTTAGCTCAACGAACTTTACCTCAACGTACCTTAGCTCAACGTACTTTTACCACAACGTACCTTACCTCAACGTACCTTACTTCAAAATATGATTTGCAATGAAACTGATTTAAACTGTACACCATGCTCAAACTAAAACCAAAAATTAAGAATACGTTTCGCCATTCAAATTCTTCAAATAACCGTTAATGTAGTAGAAGTAGTAGTAGTAGTAGTTACAGCAAAATGTATCATACAACCGATATTTTGCTTTATCTGAACCGAACAGTCTCTATTCTTCACGTAGAGAATCAGACTTCTTCGAACGGAAGCTCAACTCGTGTCTATAAGAGAGATCTTCTCCAATCTAACAGAGCTTTCATATGACAATAAATGCCTGAAAGGCCTTTGAGAAAATCGCCAACGTAGCAAACAAAAGACGGAAAATGTCACCGTAAAAATAATACGATATATCCTTCGGTAAGCCAGTTGCTGTTGTCTACATGACAATAAACCAAAATTTCTTTTGCAAGGTTGTGATTTGAAACGTATTATTTTGAAGTAGCCAAACGCATACATGAGATAATGTAAATGTATGAGGATTTTCTGAATTATTTTATTCCGGAAGAGAGAACTATAACGCCTCGATTAGTTTTGTTGGATTACATGTTAATTTTCAGAACGAAACATTGACACAGCGGATTTTGGAAAAGGAAGTCTCTTCTAAACAAAAATCCAGTCTAGGCGGAATTTGTCTTCCTTGATAAGCCTGTTCGGACATTACAATATAATCATGGAAGATTCTTTACGCACACGCTTTAATTCCCGTTTTCCCAGAGCGCGGTTCATTTGTTATGGATAGAAGGTTCTATGTATTGTTACTCGCGTATCATGAAAACGTTAAGTGGAAGCTACATCGTACACTTGTATCACATAAAGGACAGCGTAGCTCCTGACCAGAAAGCGCGTATGCGTAGGCTGCTCGGTTGCTACGCAGGCCGTACATGGCATAATACCCATTGTCGCATGGCGCGGCTCATATCTAAAATAATAATATATTCTTATGTTGGTACGATTTGCTTTTCGAAAGTGAGATGGCATGACAGTACACTAGCCAGCGCAATGAGCATTATTCTCTTATTCCTAAGACATAATTGTCTGAGAGATTAATCGAAAACTAATGTATTTCTGGCGCCATTAATGGTGTCAATTTTCGAGTATTGTCCGCTGTTTCCCAAATTACGAATTAAACAATGAATGACAACGGTCAATTGAAAATCGATATAAGATTGAAACCTCGCTTTCTCAGTAAAAATACGTTTAATATACGAAATTCGCAACTATTATTAAACAATATATAGCCAATTCAACATCGATAAAGGAATGTGCTGTTAAGAATAAATCAATTATAAATAACAATTTATATTTGGAACTTTCAATAGAACTCGCTTTGGTTGTTTTGGTTACACATTACAAGAGTACATGCATTGTTCGCACATTACAAGAGTAAATGCATTGTTTGCACATAACAAGAGTAAATGCATTTTGGAAAAATGAGTGAATCTCAAGAATAACCATTTCTTACGAAATAAACTGTGAAAGTCTTAATATAATGATCTGCAGATGATTGTTCAGTAATCTCAATAGGTTTCCAATGCAATCATCTTTTACGTCTTACGTAATGTTGCTGAAAAACATATTAGTGATTATATCTGTGCGATCGACTCAGTAGCAAACTTTGTCGTTCGATAAAAGCTTCTTGCAGAAAACATGCAACACAACAATAAACAAAACTGAGGTTTAAGCTGTTGTCGCCCCTTTGTAACGGTATATAAACATAAGCGTTGCAATTTAAACTAGACTAGTCAAAAGTGACAAATATTTCCTCGTTTTTTTAAGTCCAAATGGGATCGTACGGTATAAGTAGTCAACATCGGGGAATTGTAAACGAAGCCCTTTCAGACCCCTTGAAACTGCATAGGTAAAACTAGTTCAGCACAGTAATAAAATACTTGAAAAGTCACTGGAGATTACAAATAACGCCCGCAACGGCTCATATCAAGCAGGGGGGAAACTTGAGTATCAGTAAAAATTGTCTAAACAAAGTGCAGGGGTAGGTCAGCAGAGATGTACACTTCGTATTATCAATCTCCAAAATAATACGACATACTACAGTGGCACAAACCAAACGCAAGCATGCCTCACAATGACAGTACAATGAGCGATTATCAGACAAGAATTGTGCTCCTTTTTGCAACGATTAAACTGGCATCTGCAACGTTTTATTGCAATGTGAAGGAAGGTTTAGCCCAATTAAACAACGAGACTATGCATTGACTTGTAATCGGATGATTGAAGTATTGAATAACAAATATCATTATGGGTTCACTTAAAAGCTTGTTTGTTTTAGTCAATGAAGAGCTTTTCTTTCCATGAAAATCTTGACAATGTCCTTTTTATTCAACCCAAGTATAGAAAGGCGTCACTTAATTGACATTTATTGCAATCCTACACGTGTGCAGCTCCCGTGATAAAGCAAGAACTAGCACAGACTGCGCAAAATGCAAAATATTAAAATGATCGGTTCCAGACAGCTGAAAGGTTGTATTGCCCGTCTGATGTTAACACTGTAGTAAATGCGTAAAATGATTATTGTTTATGCGCAAGCTGGGATATTCCCCAAAGTATGTTTACGCTTCCCCGTACCTTGCTCGTATACCTGTATTAGCCTAAAGCTTATAGAAATCATGACAGACAAACAAGGGACATTAGTTGTGCGAATGAATTTTAACGGAAACTACTATTTTCCGTTCAAAGGCATTGGTGTTCTTTTCATATACGGATTATTTAATAAACAAGACATAATATGTTATATATTGTATAATACGACTTTAGTTCAGTTCATATTTACAATAATATTTCGCTGCACAGCGTATTGTTTAAGCGCAATTCTATGTATTCGTATACCCATCTATGAGCATTCACTTCTCATTTGTGGACAACACATACAACAAGACATAGCTGTTTCCATACGTTTTAACGTATTATCTCAACATTTCAAACGACAATGATGCGACCGATTTCACATATATATAACCATTAGCCAGTAAATCTTATATCAGTAAAAGGAATCGGATGACATCGATAGCTGTCTGATTGCACTATAAAACCAATTACCAAATGAAAAAAAAATCCAACCTTCGGCTTATGAGAGCGTTCAATGTGTTCTTTAATCCCTTGATGTATCTGAACATATTAATAGCTGATACTGTAGACTAAGTATTACAGTATTTGGTCTTAGTATACCGCAATATGAACTTTGTTCTTGGCTATAAGTTCAAACGCATGTGGTAGCATTAGCTAGAGGAGTTTAGAAAAAAAAACAGTGGTTATATTTTGCAACGTTGACGTTTTCAATAGAAATATATTAATACTCAAAATTAGAAAATTCGTTTTTCTGAAATAATTGACCTGATGAAAAAATTATTGCCATGATAGCGCAACTAGTACGTTCTTTTAAGAATGTGAACTCCTACTGACCATACGGTGTTGTTTAATTATGGTATATAAGATTGTAATATGCCCAGCGGTAACACATTTGCCTTTACATGCTCTGATCATGAATAAAATATGGTTGCTCAAAGTTTTAGGGATTAGTGTGAGATACTTTTGATGGATATTAAATACATCTCAATACAATACACAATCGTGATAGCCTATCTAAAAGAACTCAAATGTGTTCAATATTAATAAGCAACTGATTCTTCCAGTCTTCAACATATTCTTCGAAGGTTTTACTTTTTTCACGTAGAATAAAGCAAATGACATCTATGGAAGGGAATGCCCGCAAGGCCAATAGTGTTGCCAAATAACAATTGAATATATTGCGTAATGACAATTGTATATTGCTTAATTATTGAACGGTATTTAGGTAAAAATGGCCTAGCGGACATTTCCTTTCATAAATATCATCGAACGAACACGGCTTTCTGTTTGCGTGAAGGTGATCACCCAAACAAACACTGCCTTCTGTATGAGTGAAGGTGAAAGACAATGTGTGACATATCGCTACATGATTGATTGTACATTAGTTTAGCCTAATTGTTCGATGAAAGGTGTTTCATGTCGTATCTCGAGAGTGAAGTGTGCGCGACATCTCCTTATATCCTGCGTGGTCGGGAGCGTCTTTATGATCTTAAGATCATAACAAAAACATCAAACCCAACATGTGTGCGGCGACATGCAGCTCTGGGAACTATGCTACACGAAAACAGACTGTAGTCTTTAGGTGCCAATAAGCCGAAAACGGCACCAAGTTAACAACTGTTACGTATGTAAGCTTTAATTTTAAACGACGCCTGGGTCCTTATTTCTGACAAAGATCCATGTGTGTATGTTTTGGTCTGAGTGTAGGCGTATATATTTGAAACATATACTTTCATCAATTAATGTCATAGCAGTCGGCGTACATTGACGACAATTGCTTATTTCTCAGTAAAATCCTACCTGTTGGTATATAGTTAAGTAGTTTCAATAGAGCAATTGTTATGCCGGACACTACCGTCTGACTTTCAACCGAAAGCACACCAAAGGAAAACGCGTTCTATTAAACGAACCTTTGCAGTTTGCATGCGAATTGCTTCAGCGTTCCGTATATCTGGTCTTAGTAGACGTACACACGGACTGTCATAACACAACCAAGGCCATTCTCAAAAACACTAAAATACATTATACAGTAACTTTAATGTGAATTGTAATTTATTTTGAACAGCAAATCTACGTTTGTGACATACAAAACGGTATGATGTCATTTGTACAAATGTTTACGCTTTGTGCTGTGCGTATTGTTTTGTGTGGTTATGCAACTGGGCACTTGTTTCAAATAGTGTTGTGTCGTTCATTGGCCGACGTTCCATGAAGAACAATAATGGAATGTCAAAAATGATAGAAGTTGACTTCATTCTCTATCCGAATATAGAAGCTCTTTCATTTCAAGTCAAATCATGATAAGCAGGATTGCATAATCATTTTTCGTAATAAAAAAATGTCATAAAAGGCAATCATTCGGATAATGATTCTGGCCTTAAGCAACAGGCAATGGTTAACAACACATCCACTAAGGCCATGATTGCAGCTGAAGTAACCAATGGACAGTTGACAATTGTTGCTACGTGCATGGTCGACATGGCATTCGTTACAAATGTTCGCAATAGCACCATCGTATCAATATTAACTAGCTATGATCTCACTTACTTACTTACGGTGTCAATGAATATTGCCAACGATTGCTTTTAAAACATAGTGTGTCACATATTCCAATTAATTATATTAAAAATACGAGTTCAAGCAACCCTTAGAGAGTCAGATCTTGGATTTTCGGTTGATATGTGGGATGATTATTTTAAATCATATTTGTGAGCTCCTTGTCTTGTAGTTTAAAATTGTGCTTGTCAGAAATAAGATCATGCCGCTGGTGTTATATGTCCACGCAAAGTTAAAATCATTCACGCAAAAACGCAAGGGCAATGGATAACTTAATAACATTCAACGTTGTTATTTTCTATGACACACGTTAATGATTTCTTCCATATCCAATTTAATTTCTATTTGGACAATGTACTGATATTAAAGCGTGTTTACGGTTGTGGCCCATTGTGCTATGATCTGGTTCTTAATGAACCTTGCATGGACGCATGGACAATGTATAACTTAATAACATTCGACGACGGTATTTTCTATCATAAACTTTAATGATTTCTTCCATATCCAATTTAATTTCCATGTGGACAAATAACGATATTAAAGCGTGTGAACGGTTATAGACACATTGTGCTATTATCGGGTTCTTAATGAACCTCACAAATCAGTTGGTACGTTCTTCATCTTCCAATGTCATAGACGTTAATAACAAAAGTATCAGAATTAGATGTTGTTCAGATTCATTAGTTAACATGTTTTATTAGTGGAAATACGGTAACGTGTCTGGGTTTTTTATGAATGATTCGCGGAAGTGATTTCTTTCAGAATAGGGTTGACTCTGGATTTCTAGGCGACGATCCGTGACGTCACCATGTCTCATCATAATGCTTCTGCAATCATCTGGAATGTCGGTGCCTTATCGGAATGATAAATCGAATGCTTCCGCTTTTACATTTTGAAACTCCAAATTTCGAAATGTTCCAAATGTGGAAATAATATTACTCTCGGAACGGTTCCGAAATGTTCGGCAAGCCATCGAAAACCATTCGGAATGTTCTCAAACTATGCGATATCGACTCGGCATTTTCTGCAAGGCTCCTTAATGTTTACCACAACAAGCTGAACACGCAGGATCTAACAGCTGAAAGCTTCACGCATATATAGAGTGAACGAATTCTGCATCATGTATACACTAAGCAGTTATGCGTATTTGGTAATGAATGTTACCGATTCCACGGAAGGTTTGCTGCAGTCGCGAATACAATTTTATGATGATGTAAAGCACCTTCTAGCCCTTAATTGAAGAACGATTAATGCAAATATTGTAAGATTACTTGTTAAAGCAAATGCTTGTGCAAAACGAAACCCCAAATATAGATTTTGAACACACTTCGTAAAGCATGCTTACGTATAATACAACAATACTGAACGGTTCAAGTCAGTCCTCTCGTAGCCATAATATCATTCATGCATTACTAATGAAGTCTGTTCAAAAGCCAATAGCACTTTCAGTGCAAACGATATTTTCCGTATAAGTTTACACTATAACATTGACCGATGTGTTATCAGTAATAATATTATCCGTCGATGCCATATCTATACATTATTTAGTATAGTAAAACTCCGATTATTGTCTAACTTGTGGAATATTAATGTTCTACCGCTCCTGGAAAAAGTACTGACAAGCCGTCGTGATATACAGTATTTTGTGCTTGGTAAAGGGGATGAAGTTTCATATGAGACTAAAGGAACTAAACAGACAATTATGTCAATCAATATCAGCCGCTTATAGGAGACATCTGAATGGTTGGGTTAAAAGGAGCTCATTAAAACTTTCTTTTAGAATTAATTATGTATTTATGACTGTGTGTATATATATCATACTTGTCTGTGTCATAATCTTTATATTTTTTTGTAAATGGCACAAGGCCGTTTTTGCCAATACACGAAACGAAACTTAATGTCAGTCATTCAAAGTTCGATAAACTTATCAGCTGCACACGTTGTAGCAAGAGTCCGTGGAATCTAAACAACATATGGTGTCTTAATCATGGTAGAATTTAGAAGAAAACATAAAGAAGAAAACGAAAAAAAAGAAGAAAAAAAGCGGGGTGATGAGGAGAAAGAAGAAGATGAAACATTCAACGTAGAGTAAGTCATGCATAAGGTAATAATAGTTACAGCCATACGTGCTGTTTTATTCTTTGTTGTGTAGAAGTGGCTGTTGCTGTGAATACTGGTTGTAATACTAGTTGTGGTTGTTGTTGTATGTTAAGTACGAAGAAGTAGTCGTAGTAAAAATATAGCCGGTGACTACATCCTTTTACATACAATGCATTGTATCAAACCTAATGATACTTTTAACTTGTAAATTTTATGGCTTCAGCAAGTTGATCGAATTTCCGTTCGTATTACATGTGCCTTTGAGCAAAAAGCAAATACATCATTGTTATCTACGAGCAAGTAAGCAAGAAATCCGTAGAAAATGTAATGCTAATGTAAGGTTTCATTACGTTTTGCAGAAGAATTTAACATATATAATTTATCACTACAGGAGTGTTTGTCTTCCATGAAATCTTGACATTCTCTCTTTCTTATATGAAGGAACAATCTCTACGATGACTTTTGTTTAATCGGGCGAATTTGAGATATTACTGAATCTAGATGATCGGATAAAGTAAAGATTTAACAACATGTATATAAACAAATAACTGTTCTATATTAACTTCACGATATTTAATAGTCGCTTTATAGGCTTCAAATATTTAATGTTATGTTTTTAATGTTATTTCAGACTTTATCGTTGAGAAATGGAAAATAAAATCAGGGCTATGCCGTTCTGTCAGCTAGCGCTTGAATTTAATATTAAACCAGTTTGAACAGTTTGAACTTTGCACTAACTTTACTAATAAAATCTACAATGAATGTGTATTTAAGTCTCTTGTGGTAACAAATATTTTTTATTATACCTCTTTATTTTCATGATCAAAATAACGTATATTTAATACAACTAATATATGCGCATGGAGTATGACAGAAGTGTGCGTATTCCTCCTAATTGTTGTTAAAGCAAAATAATTCCAGAACTACAATTGGGTTTACAAATGCGTTGATAATTCTACGTTCAAAAGTATAATTTGTAATTATTCTCGTTAGTTTGTGAAGATGGAGTTCCACTCCGATAAGACTTATATCAAATCGATCATAAGCATTACAGTGGTCCTTCAGTGTCTATGTGCCATTTATATGCCACACAAATGCTTCTCTGAATAACCACGATATATATACTGGAGAAAACGAAAGCAACACTTTAAGATCATAAACGCTTGTATGAAACCATACGAATCACCGCCAAAATTAACCCACAGTACAAGTATTAATGGAACACAAGACATAAAACACTCAATTACAAGGGCCTCGCAATTTTCACGGTTGATTTAAAGGAAATCGTTCCTAGAAATGTACTTCGCATATTAACGGACGTCAACGTAAGCAGTAATTGACGTTCATTTCTCACAAATAATGTACGAGACAAAGGGAACGGATGACACGTGAGATGTTTGTATACAAAAGAACAATAACAGGAAAATAACGACCTTGAAAACGATTCGCAGATATCATAGCGCTTATAAGCAGCACTCACATTCTTAATAAAAATCATTAAAAGAAACATAACATGTAATTGTATCCATAACAATTCCAATCTAGGCTTTGAAGACATTTGCCGATCCTTACGCTTCGTTCAATATAAGGTTGTATCTTTGGTGCGCTATTAAGCGTTGAATGTGTGGTTTCGATATTAAAGCGACTGTAAGCCCCTAATGCGGGTTCCTTCTCAGGTGTTAAGTAGATTAGTACGACGTTAGTGCTTACCTTTAAATAGGTAAAAGAAAGTCGAATATACAATAACAATTGGAATTAATCGCACGTGATGGAATAAATAATATAATCATTACAAGAATTCCGTTGCAAAAATTCATTTGAAACTTAATTGCAATATTCTATTTGCTGGCGTCTGTCATGACGCGACACTTTTCACTGACGCTTGGATTCGACAGAGCATCCAGAGATATAGATCATTGGAACTGTCGCCTGCGACAGACAGGTTGTTACAGGGAAAGGCTTGTGCATGACATTGGCAGCGGGAAAACGAAGACTGCTATGGAAGGCGTCATTTTTAGCTGCCTGCCAGCAGAGGTTGATAGTACAATGACATTTCAATATCTCTCGTCTTAAAATTAAATTACGATTTAATTCATGTTTCCCTGGTTTCTTAAAGTACATTCATAACAATGCATGCATACGTCTGGTAGGGCGCATATCAATGGCGCTTCGCACAAATATGCTTTATATCATGTTTTCAATTTGATTGCGCGGAGTTTTGCACTGAACCATATTGCTATATTACCGGCCGTTAAGAAAAAATTCTTATGGAAGTCCTTGATATGTGCAACACGCATACAAGATCTAAAAGATTAACATAACAAAGTCGACTAATAAAAGTTCTCGAAAAATATGAGAAAATAATATATTGTACATGTATTGGCGTGACAAACACACTGACGACAATATTTCACCGATTCAACGTGCAATGCGACAGTCGGTGAAAACGATGAAAATTTAAAAATTCTAAAAATGCATATGATCAAAAGGTTCATCATAGTTGTTTTTCAAATAATGCAAGAAACGCAAATGTAAATGATGCCTTTATCTGGTGCATTTCTTGCGAAACGTTATATTATTGTATGCATTTAACACTATGAAAAATGTAAGATCACACACATGTTTTGTTATAAAGGTTTATACTTTTTTGTGATCATAAAAATGTGTGGTGTTAAAATATTCAAAACCACTTAACTGAACTTTGAAGATATTGGGCTGGCCACACCCCATTGAAGTCTTTGTCGTCGGTTTTTTAAATAAATAAACGGACCAATTGGATATGTTTTATAAATAAATGGACCAAGCCAGCGAATGCTTTTTTAATTCTGACATGTGAGAAGCGAGAGATTCATATTTAATTTAAAATATTGCCTTTTACCAATATGATACATTTTTTGCGATTTTTGTGCATCAAACAAACATATAAATAATCCTATCACATTTGTGTATGAGTAAAATTCCATTATTATTTACCAAATGAAATATTAATGGGTATAACAAAGCTCAAGAAGAATGCAAAATGGGAAAACATGGGTCACATATGTAGTTGACAAAAAAAAACTAAAAATGTCAAACGAAAATCAGCACAAATACTTTAACAATGCTTAACATAAATAACTTAACAGACTTATTAAACTAAAATCGACATTCCAATGGGATTTATACCAATGCAGAAAATGGCAAAAAAAATCCTCAACGAAAACTTTCAAAATCCCATGGGAAGGCCAATTTTTTCACATAAATTGCATTCTAAACAAATTCCTTTTAAGCAAACAAAATCAATTATTGATAATAAAAAAAAGATTTGTATCGCATACTTTATCTCAAAGAGGCAACTCTTAAACAAAATTCGCTTTTGTAAATAGCAAAGTATTTCCGGTGGCTGTTATGTTCAAATCTAAAAGTGTGTTGAATGATCTGCTGAGAATCAACCAGACGTTCATATGTCTAAAGCTATATTCAAGACTCTCAGTACTTGATATATTCAAATCTCCGTGCCTCAACTTAAAATAGTGTTATTTTAATCGTTTGTAAAATAACAGTGTGTTGCCTACTTTGAATTTGACCAGTTGCATATCTTTATTTTGGCGAAATGACGTATTCGACTTCAGTAAACTTCATAAGACCCATTCCCACATTATGCGGTTCATATCTTAAAAAATTATACATTCTTATGTTTGTACGATTTGCTTTTCCAAAGTGAGATGGCATACTAGTACACTATCCAGCGCAATGAGCATTATTCTCTTATTCCCCGAGGCATACTTGTCGGAGAGATTAATCGAAAACTAATGTAAATCTGGCGCCATTAATGGTGTCAGTTTTCGAGTCATGACAGGTGTTTCCCAAGTTACGTATAAAACAATGAAGTACAACGCTCAAGTGAAAATCAATATAAGAATAAAACCTCACTTCCTCAATAAAATTACGTTTTATATACGAAATTCGCAACTATTCGTAAACAATATGTGGTCAACTCAACATTGATGTAGGAATGCTGCAGGAAAGAAATGATCCAATAAATAACATTTTATATATGGAATTTTCAATAATAGACCTCGCTTTGGTTGCTTTGGTTACACATTAAAAGAGTACATGCATTTTTTTGCACTTAACAAGCGTAAATGCATTTTGGAAAAAGTAATGGATCTCAAGAATAACCATTACTAACAAACGCAACGGTGAACGTCTGAATATAATGATCAATCTATCTGTGCGATCGACTCAGTAGCAAACTCTGTCGTTCGATTAAACCTTCTTTCAGAAAACAGTTATTTAAGATTTCACGCAAGGTTGTTATTAAAGCATCACTATGTATTGCGTTCAGAACCTGATGAGTGGACTGTTATATGCTGTTATACACAGGTCTGGTGAATGTCATCGATTTCGCATATAAAAGACACCATATTGTATATGAACTACATTTAGGTTGGTTGTTGCCAACTTTGGAATATACATTAAACTGCATTTATTATGAACATAAATACATAACAAATCATGCAACACAACAATAAACAAAACTAATGTAATATAGGTTGTCACCCCTTTGGAACGGACTACGCAAAACATTGAAAAGCATAAAAAGATTCGACGGCTATCCGAAATAAAAAAATAAGCATTAAGCTCAAAGCATTGTAATTAAAACTAGAATAGTCAGCAATGACATGTATTTTCCCATTTCCGTTGTCAAAAAGAATGGAATCCATTTAAAAAAAAAATAGACTGAAGGGAATAATGTATTACAAAATTTACAACTATGCCCATATACTTAGGGTTGGTAAAAAATGGATCGTACGGTATAATGAGTCAACATCGGGGTATTATTACCGAAACATTTCTTGTGTATTAGTAACATTTATCTCAAATTTTATAGTTCGTTACTTCCAATGGATCACACACAACGACAGCACAAGCTTCAAGTTAAAAGGTGAGTGAACCAATTACTTAAGTTCAAGAGCACATAACTCTGCAAAAAATAATCTGATATACACAAAAATAACACCCGGCACTTCCACAAAGTATATACAGCACTCATCTAAAGTTTCGCTCTGATACACCGAAAACTGCTCGCGACACAAAGTACACATGTACAATGATATAAGTATCAAATATGTGCCTAGGGGATTATAATTCGGCGAAGAATACCGCGATTAACATAAAAATTACATCTTGCACGTTCACATAATATCTATAATGTTTTATGTTGAAAACCAGAAAACTGAGAGATAAGTTCATGACACAGGATGCACATGTGCGACTGTGCAAATATCCACAATTTGCATGCGTTGAATGGAACAAAACTCTGCAAAGAATATCGCGAGAAACATTAAATCAACGTCTTACACTTGTACACAGTATACAACAATATTTATAAAAGTTTCATGTTGATAACCGGAAAACTGAGAAACTGTTTTACAACACAAAGTACACATGTACAATCTGTTTTACGACACAAAGTACACATGTACAATCATCTAAGTATCCAAAATTTGCATATTGCTCTGCAAAGAATATAGCGAAATACACGAAAAGGACGTCTTGCACTTATACATAGTACAAACAACATATATATGTTCTGTTTAATGTTTATAATCAAACAACTGATAGACAAGAAAATGGTTTACAAAAACAAACTATACTTTCATTCTAAATTTAAAATTTCACTTGTATGGATCGTTTTCTACAGTTTCCTAGCTGAGAACTTTTTTAAATTGTTGTAGGAATTAATAATAAACTACAATACACATGCTATTAAGAAGTCTTCAGAACAATTTCCACACACGTTAAAAAGTGAACAAATGCAGGTATGTCAGCAGATAAGTGCACTTTGTATCAATAATCGCCAAACACAAAAGGACATACTACAGTGGCACAAACCAAACACAAACATGCCTCACAATGACAGTACCATGAGTAATGAGTATCAGACAAGATTCGTGCTCACTTGTGCAACGATTTAACTGTCATCTGCAACGTATTATTGCAATGCAATAAAACAACGAGATTATTCATTGAATTGTGACCGGATGATTAAAGTATTCAATGACAAATATTAGTATGGGCTCCACTTAACAACTTGATTGTTTATAGTCAATCAAGAGCCTTTCTTAGCATGAAGATCGTGGCAACGTCCTATTTGATGCAACCCAAGTATGGAAACGAGTAACTTAATTGACAATTAGTCCAATCCTACACGTGTGCCGTTCCCGCGATAATGCAAGAACAAGCAAAGGCGGCATAAAATGCAAACTGTTGAAATGACCGGTTCCAGACAGCTGAAAAGTTGTATTGCCCTTCTGATTTTAACACTGAAATAAATGTGTATAATCCTTATTGTTTCTGCGAAAACTGGAATATTCCCCCAAAGTGTGCCCTGCGCTTCCTCATACGTTGTGTGTATATCTGTAATAGCCTAAAGCGTATATACATCGAGACAGACACACTAGAAACATTAATTTTGCGAATGAATTTTAATGGGAACTACTTTTTTCCATTCAAAGGCATTGGTGTTTTTTTCATATACGGATTATTTAATAAACAAGACATCGCAAATTTGCCGTATAATACGACTTTAGTTCAATTCTAACTATTTACAATAATATTTCGAGGCACAACATATTGTTTAAGCGCATTGGTATGTATTAGTATACCCATCTATTAGCAATCACTTCTCATTTGTGGACAACACATGCAACAATACATAGCTGTTTCCATAAGTTTTTACGTACTATCTCATCATTTCAACTGACCAACTAACCAGTTAATTGAATTGCCATTAAAGGAATCTGATGAAATCGATAGCTGTCTGAATGCACTATACACGCAATTAACAAATGAAAAAAAAACACAGAAACCCTCCCTTCGGCTTCTGAGCGCGTAAATTGTGCACTGCAATACCTTGGTGTCTATGAACATATTACTAGCTGATATTGTCGACAAATTATTACATTATTTAATCGTAGTATACCGCAATACGGACTTCTTGGCAATACGTTTTAACGCCATGCGGTAGCATTTGCTCGAGGAATTCAGAAAAATACTGTGGTTATATTCTTTAGCAAAAAAAAAATGAAATTCCATAGTGATAACTGGTTTTCAAACACGATCAACAACAGGAATAACAGTTCTTTTTAGCTGTTTGTTTAGTTTCGTATAATCAGTTATGGGACACTATTTTACTTTTAAAAACTCATTCTAAACGGAAATTAAAAATGCTCGAAGTACAAAAATACATTCCTTTACAATTTCAGTTTCGCAGGGCATCCATCATCAGTATATTTAGAAATAAATAAAATAATTCATTCGCCACTTAAACGGCTGCAAAGGCTTAAAAAAGTAGTGTATAATTAAATCAATCTGCGAAACGGCAGATAAATTACTGGTGCACATTAAGGTCTGTAAAGCTCCACGTAATGGTTCGTCCATTATATCTCCGTAACTATGGTCTTTGCCTTCTTACACAAAACTAAATCTATATGGAACATTCAAACTCCTATGATCTTAATTGCAGCAATGTATTGAAGTTATTAATAGAAATATAATAATACTTAAAAGTTAACGAGAAAGTGTGTTTTCCTGAAATAATATTCCTGATGACAAAAACATATTGCCTCGAAAGCGCAACTATAACGTTCTTTTAAGAATATGAATTCTTGCTCACTATACGGTACTGTTTAACTATGATATATAAGATTATAATATGCCCAGCGGTAACCCGTTTGCCTTGAAATGTTCTGATCATGAATACAATTTTGTTGCTCAAAGTTTTAGGGATTATGGTGATATTTTTTTTGATGCGATATTGAATACATCCGATACCAGAAACAATCACGATAGCTTATCTAAAAGAATGCAAATGTGTAAGATATTAATAAGCAACTGATTCTTCCAGTCTTCAATATACTTTTCGCAGGTTTTACTGTGTCATGTAGGAAAAAGCGAACGACATAACCGAACCAACAAGGCCTTCTGTATGCCCGAAGGTGACAACACGAATCAACATGGGTTTCTGTATGCGTGAAGGTGATCACACGAATCAACATGGCCTTCTGTATATGTGAAGGTGAAAAACAATGTGTGACATACCGCTGCATGATTGATTTCACGGGAATATAACATAATTGCTCGCTGAAAGGTGTTTCATGTTGTATCTCGAGAGTGAAGTACGCGCGACATCGCGTTTATATCATGCGTGTTCATGAGCGTTATCATGGCCTTTAGATCATAACAAAAAAATTACAGCCAGTGTTTGTACGGCGACATGCAGAGCTGGGGTTTCTGCACCACGAAAACAGCCTGTAGTCTCTGAGATGCCAATAAGCAGAAAACGGCGCTATGTTAATTACGTTTGAGCTTTAATTCGCGTTCTATCAAACGAGCCTTTGCATTGTGCATGCGCTGACTCCAGCGTTCCGTATATCGGGTTTTAACTGACGTAAAAACAAACTGCAACAACACAACAAAGGACATTCGCAAAATCACATTAACTACATGATTCAGTGGTTTTTATTCAAATCAATTTTTTAATTTCTTAGGGAATTTATAGATTAAATGTAAGCTTGTTACAACTTTAATGTGAAATGTAATTTATTTTTAACAGCAAATTTAAGCTCATGCCATTTTAAAACTGTACGTTGTCAGTTGGACAAAAATGCGCTTTGTGCTGTGCGTAATGTTTTGTGTGGTTATGTAAGTGGACACTTGTTTCAAATAGTTTTGTGTGGGTAGTTTGTCGTTCATTGGCCGACGTTCCATGGAGAACAATATTGACATGTCAAAAATGATAGAAATTGACGTCATTCTCTATCCGAATATAGAAGCTCTTTCATTTCAAGTCAAATCATGATAAGCAGGGTTGTATAATCATTTTTTCGTAATGAAAAATGTC
The DNA here is from genome assembly GCA_007657795.1 of Dreissena rostriformis. Taxonomy (NCBI): domain Eukaryota; kingdom Metazoa; phylum Mollusca; class Bivalvia; order Myida; family Dreissenidae; genus Dreissena; species Dreissena rostriformis. Next base: position 260,248 of record VMBQ01000262.1, read on the forward strand.
ATAAAAGGCACTCATTCGGATAATGGTTATTGCCTTAAGCAACGGGCAATGGTTAACATTACATCCACTGCGGTCATGATTGCAGATGAAGTGACCATAGGACTGTTGACAATTGTTGCTACATGAATGGTTGACATGGCATTCGTTACAAAATATTAGCAAAAGCACTAGTAGTATCATTATTACTAAGCTTTGATCGGATGTACTTAATTATTTATCACCAACGATTGCCATTAAAAAAAAATGTCATATATTCAAATAAATTATGTTAAAAGACGAAATTAAGTAACCCGTAGAGAGGCGGATCGAGGATTTTCGGTTGAGTGGTGGGGGCGATCATTATAAATCACATTTGTAAGCTCCTTGTCTTGTAGTTATACATTGTTTTTGTCAGAAATAAGATCATTGCGCTGGTGTTATCTGTCAACTCACGGTTAAAATCGATCTCGCAACAACGCATTGACATTGGATAACTTAATAAAATTTGACGAGGGTATTTTTTTATCATACACTTTAATTATTTCTTCCATATCCAATATAATTTCCATGTTGACAATTATTGACATTAAAGCGTTTTAACGGTTGTAGCCCATTGTGCTATTATCGGGTTCTTAATGAACCTCACATGGACGCATGTACACAAGATAACTTAATAACATTCGACGAGGGAATATTCGTTCATACACTTTAATGATTTCTTCCATATCCAATTTAATTTATATGTGGACAAAAAAGAGCACTAAAGCGTTTTAACGGTTGTGACCTATTGTGCTATAAATTAGATTCCTAATGAACCTCACAAATGAGTTGGTACGTACTACATCTTCCAACGTCATAAACGTTAATAGCAAAAGTATCAGAATATGTTGATGTTCAGATTCATTAGTTTACATTTTTCATGAGTGGAAATACGGAAACGTGTCTAGTTTTTAAAAACACATTTAATATTTACTAATAATCATTATCCAAGGCAGATATTATCTACTAAAAAATGTATTAAACTTGCATTATACAAGACGTGCGCACTCTTTTTCGAATAATGTTCAAATTCCTATGCGCAATCCCTAGGTAACATAAAAAAGTCAATTTTTTTTTTAATATTCAAAAATAATTGCAGCTCATATTGCTTTTCTTTTGGTATCTCCGATCTTCAATTGCTCAACACTAGACTCGTGCAACGATTAGGCCACTACCAGTACATACTATTTTTCGAGTGTATTTCTAAGATAGAACTCTTTTGCTACCAATCTACATAAGACATCTTCTTCCAATTCGTATCCTGCATGAAGCGCTCATAGTGGATAACACGTAAGTTTAAACCTATTTATTTTAGCTCGATTTCATCCAAAGCCTAAAGCTTATTAGAAACGCTCTCGAGTCCGTTTCCTCTGTTTTTGAGATCTAAAAAACTCTCCTACTGTGGGAATCGAACTCGTGACCACCCGATCGCTAAAGTATTTGGAAGAAGGATTTTCGCTTTTATAATGACAACTTGTTTTAACATGTGTACTAGTTTTTTCAAAGTATTACTTACTACACGATAATTCACAAACATCAGGTAGGTCCAAACATAGAATTGATTATGGGCAGGTGGCCATTCGTCTGCTTTATGTTTGTTGATATCTGATGTGTTTTCATCTTGAACGTTTTATTTGTGAATGACTTTTTAATATTAAATAAACGTGTGTTATAGATAAGCCTAGTCATAAAATGAAGAACGACCAATACAAATAGTGTAAGATTACTTGTTAAAGCAAATGCTTGTGGAAAACTAAACCTCAAATATAGATTTTGAACTCACTTCATAAAGCATGCTTAAGTTTAATACAACAATACTGAACGGTTCAAGTCAGTCCTCTCTTAGCTATAATATCAGTCATGTATTTATAATGAAGTCTGTTCAAAAGCCAATTGCACTTTCAGTGTTAACGAAATTTTCCGTATCACTGTGCATAGAAACATTGGCTGGTGTGTTTTCAGTAATAACATAGACCGATGTGTTTTCAATTAAAGCATTGACCGATGTGCTTTCAGTTATCATATTGACCTAATTGTTTTAAGTAATAACATTGACCGATGTGTTTTCAGAAATAATATTGACCGTTGTGTTTTCAGTCGATGCCGTATCTACCCATTATTTATAATTACTAAACCCCTATAATTGTCTAACGTGGGGACTATTGATATTCAACCGCTCCTGAGAAAGTAACTGACAAGTCGAAATACATCAATATGTGCTTGTTAAAGCGTCTGGAATTTCACACTAGACTAAATAAACAAAACAGAACAAATTATGTCTATCAATGTCCGCCGCTTAGATCAGACATCTGAATGGTTGGGTTTAGAGGAGCTCATTAAAACATTCTTTTAGATACTTAATGTCAGTCATTCAAAGTTCGATAAACTTATCAGCTTTAAAAACGTTGTAGCAACAGTGCGTGGAGTCTAAAAACGTATGGTGTCTTAATAATAGTAGATCATTAAAGTGAACCATCTTAAACTGCTTTTCAAATAAAAGGAACATGATGTGGATAATGCTACTCTCTCATGAATCAAATCATTTCTTATAGGTCGTACTCAACGTGTTGCTCTAGATGGAGAATTATCATCCGAAGTACCAGTGACATCCGGGGTACCACAAGGTTCTGTGCTTGGTCCGTTTCTTTTTCTTCTCTATATAAATGACTTACCTCAATATATTACTTCTCAAGTTCGCTTATTATGCAGATGACACTGCTGTATACCTTACAATCAACAATATGCATGACTGTCATACTCTACAAGAAGATCTTGATAAACTAATGAAATGGGAACAACTTTGAGACATGGAGTTCAACCCAAGTAAATGCCAAGTATTTAACATAACCAGAAATAAATCAAAATTTTCTTTTAATTACAGACTGCATGGACACATATTAGAAACCTTTGATAATGCAAAATACTTTGGTGTGGACATTTCAAAAGACCTTTCCTGGAACACCCATATAAACAGAATTACAAATAACGCTAATTAATCTCTTGGTTTTCTCCGCAGGAACATAGAGACAAGAAATTCCAACATTCGCCAGCTCGCATACAAGACCATTGTTAGACCACAGGTTGAATATGCTTCTTCCGTATGGAGTCCTCACACATTACAAAATATACAAAAAATTGAAAAAGTACAGCGTCGAGCAGTCCGCTGGGTCAAGCATAACTATTCCCCATACGACAGTGTCACCTCCATGCAACAGGAACTTGGTTGGCAGACCCTACAAGACAGATGAAATGACACTTAATTAATCTTCTTTTTCAAAATCATCCAGGGTTTAGTGTCTGTGCCCCTACCATCATATATCGAGAGACCCACCAGATTCACTGGTCACATGCACCTCCTCTCCTACAGACAGATCCATACCACTGCAAATTATTATAAGTTTTCATTTTTCCCAAGTGCTATTGTGATGTGGAACAACCTCCCTGCCACTACAGTTTTTCATCCTGATCTTGAAGGGTTTAAGCAGTCCCTGCTTACCCCTTCTGCCCCTTGAACTCCGGGAGACATGTTTTTATAAGTTTTTAACTTTAAATACCCTCACTGCACCCATACTTTTATCTTTCTCCCTTTTTCACTTTTAACACTTTTATCTGGCACTGACTGCGCACCTGTCAAGGGGAGTTAAACAGTATGGATAGATAGATAGATAGATCATAGCAAAAAGACACGAAGAAGAAGAAAAAGAAGAATAGGAAAGAAGCAAAGAAGCAGGGTGATGATGAGAAAGAAAAAGGTGCAACATTCGACGAAGTATAAGTCATAAATAAAGTCATAATACTTACAGCCATACGTTTTATGTGTTGTATTAGGTGTTGTGTCGCTATTGCTGTTGCTGTTGCTGTTGGTGTTGATGTCGTTTTGTTGTACGTAAAATACGAAGCAGTAGTCGTAGTTGAAATATAGTCGGTGACTACATCCTTCATAATTCAAATCATATTGTATCAAACCCAATAATACTTTAACTTGTAAATTTTGTGGCTTCAGCAAGTTGATCTAATTTCCGATCGTATTATATTTGCCTTTGAGCAAAAAGCAAAATTTATCATCGTTATCTCTGAGCAAGTAAAAAGGAAACCCGCAAACAATGTAATGCTCATGTAAGGTTTCATTACGTTTCGCAGAAGGCTTTAATATACATCATAAATCATTGCAGGAGTGTTTGTCAACCATTAAATCTCGAAATTCTCGCGTTCTTATATGAATGAAATATCTCTACAATGCCATTTGTTTAATCGGTCGAATTTGAGATATTTTCCGAATCTAGTTGACTTGATGAAGTAAAGCTTAAACAACGTGTATATAATCAAATAACTGTCCTCTATTTAGCTTCAAGATATTTAATATTCGCTTTAAAGTCTTCGAATATGTCATAGTATGTTTTAATAATTATTAAAGACTTTATCGTTGATAAATCGAAAATAAAACATTGGTATGCCTTTCTGTCAGATAGCTCTTGAATTTTCAAATAATACAATTTTAAACAGTTAGAACTTGGCAGGTTTACTAACAAAATCTACAATACATGTGTACTTAACTCTATTGTGGTATCAAATATGTTTAATTATACCTCTTTACTTAAATGATCGAAATCATTTATATTAAATAAAGCTTATATATGCGCATGTGTGACGATGGCAGACGTGTGAATATTCCTCCTAATTGTTGATAAAGCACACTAATTCCAGAACTACAATTGGGTTTACAAATGCGTTGACAGTTCTACGTAGTCGCTTTGTTAATATTCTCATCATTTGAATCAGATGGAGTTTCACTTCGTTAAGACTTATTTCAAATCGCTCATAAGCATTCCAGTGGAAAAGGTCCTTCAGCGTCTATGTGCCATGTATATGTCACACAAATGCTTCCTTCGATAATCACGATATAGAAACTGGAGGGAACGATAGCAATACTTTAACATCGTACGCTTGAATGAAACCATACGAATCACCGCTCAAATTAGCCCACAGTACATCTATTAAAGGAAAAAGGACATAAAACACCCAATTGCAAAGGCCTCGCAATTGTCATGGTTGATTTATAGGAAACCGTTCCTAGAATTGTACTCCGCATATTAAAGGGCGTCCACGTAAGCCGTAATTGACGTTTATATCTCGCACTTAATGTGCGAGACACTGGGGACAGATGACACGTAAGATATATGCATACAAAATGAACAAAAACATGAAACAACGAGCTGGAAAGCTGTCCTTAAATAGTTGGATGAATCGCAGATATCTTAACGCTTATAAGCAGGACTCATTTTCTTTAATAGAAACCAATGCCAATATATTCCTATCCAGGCCTTGAAGACATTGCCGATCCGTACGCTTAGCTTGATGCATGGTTCTGTCTCGGGGGCGCAATTAAGCGTAGAATGTGTGGTTTCGATTTTCAAACGACTGAAAGCGCTTTATGTTTTGTTCCTTCTAGGTGCTTAGTAGATTAATGCGACATATCTTTACGATAAATATGTAAAATAAAGTCAAATATACTACAACGGCTGGAATTCGCACGTGATAAAGTCGTGTCTGCAAAATAATCAACTCAGCTTTAAGGTTACGCTGCAAACCTAACGCAAATGCAATTAATTATCATTCTTATCTTGCATAAACGATCAGTAAAAGCGAACTAATTTTAGAAACGCATTAAGGGTGTCTGAAAGTTTCTCAGAATAAATTGTCCTACTTTTCTAGCAATGCCATTAGCATCTTTTCATTTGTATCGCCATGTTTTTTTGTTAAATGCCACATCTGGTTGAAACCAGTGAGTAAACAATATATACACTTTTATACATTATGCTGAAGAAAAGTGTATTTAATCAAGTAAAGATAATAGGTGAGCAAATAGTCATTAATACAAATATGAAGGAAATAATCAACGCACCGCAGTCTAATTTTGTTTTTTATATGCGTTTAGAACATAGGTATAATATTATATAATATTCACTTTTGAAAAATATACCTTTTAATGAACGTGTTTAATAAGTAATGCTTACCGTTTCTAGTCATGGTGGAGAAACTTATTCCAGAACAGCTTATTCCGCTCGTTTATTTTTAGGATACAAATTCGTTTGAAACCTAATGGCAATATATTATTTAATGGCGTTTTTCATAACGCGTCACTTTACACTGACGCTTGGATTCGACAGAGCGTCAAGAGATATTGATCATTGGAACTGTCGCCTGCGACAGACAGGTTGTTATAGGGAAAGGTTTGTGCATGACATTGGCAGCGGGAATACGAAGATTGCTATGGAATGCGTCGGTTTTAGCTGCCTGCCAGCAGAGGTTGATAGTACTATGACATTCCCAAATCTCTCGTCTTAAAATTTAAAATAACGATTTAATTCATGTTTTCCATGTTTCTCAAAGTACATTCATAAAAATGCATACACGCGTCTGGAAGATTGCATCTCAATGGAGTTTCGTACAAATAAGCTTAATATCATGTTTTCAACATTATCAGAGCGGAGTTTTGCACTGACCCATAACTATATTACTGGTCGCTAAGAAAAGTTTCTTATGGTAGTCCTTAATATGTTCAACATGCATATGTCATTTCATAAAACATGTCAGTGTTGTTAAATATGTTTTGAAATGATAATACTGCTAAAATCCTTTTATATATTGATTTACGAAATAAAACAATAATTAAAATAATGTTATCAAACATGTTGAAAGCGTATTGTGTGTATACCTATCGATTGTCTACAGCCAATATACACGGCATTCGCCAAGAAAGATGGTAATTAAAAGGTCAATGTCGTGAAGGAAAGAACAAATACAATTATATTGTTGATTGAAAAAGTGCATTTACTATAAAATGCCAAGAAGTAGATAAAAGTAGAAGAACAGATTATTTCCTGAATTACATTTCAATGTCTCTCGTCTTAAAATTAAATTACGATTTAATTCATGTTTCCTTTGTTTCTTAAAGTACATTCATTACAATTCATGCCTACGTTTGGTAGAGTGCATCTCAGTGGCGCTTCGCACAAATATGCGTATTATCATGTTTCATCATGAATCAGACTTCTTAGAAACGGAAGTTCAATTCGTGTCTATATGATTTTCTCCAATCTAACAGAGCTTTCATTTGACATAAAATGCCTGAAAGACTTTTGAGTAAATCGCTAACGTAGCAAACAAAGGACGGAAAAAAATATCTTTCGGTAAGCCGGTTGATGTTGTCTGAATGACAATACACTAAGCTGTCTTGCAAAGTTGTGATTTCAAACGTATTATTTTGTAGTAGCCATACGCATACATGTTTTCAGAATTATTGTATTCCGGAATAACACTCGATTAGTATTGTGTGATTAAGTTTTTCAAAACAAAAAAAGTTGCACAGCGGATTTCGGCCTCGCCATGTTCTGTCAAACCATACAAAACAACCAATTAATAAACTACTGTCATATCTGCCAAGCTCCAGAGTGTTGTTTAATTAAAAAAATGGTGTATATGTCACCTGACTTATAATGACGTCACGTCAGAAAAGGACTTTTTGGATGTATCAACATATTTTCTTACAGTGTGTTGCGGCACCATTATACCGATGTTAGTTCAACCCTTTTACCGCCAATTAAAGTGACTTGTTTACAGTTTGCTAAAATGACGATTTTCATAATAGTTTGCATTAATTCATAAATTAACGTATTTATTACGTTTAAACAAGCCAAATAACACTCCTGAATAAGAAAATGTTTAAAATATTTGTTCATCATTCGAAATATGTTAAATAATAAAAAGCTTTTGGAAAGCTTTTCCTCGATAATTTAGAAATACGTGTTGTAATAACATTGCCTTTATAATTCACCGGGACTTACGAAATCCTGCGTTTGGCAGTGCTAGTACACTAGATTTTGTTCAGAGGTGTTAAATTGCTTGTTTTAGGCACAATCAGGTTTTGGATTAGGCACAATAAGATTTTGGGTTTGATAAATCTCAAAACATGTTCTATAATAAGTGTATTTATCTGCTCGTCGGCAATTGACACTAAAACACGTCTGTCACAAGTCTTTGAATGTTTATGAACTTTTTCAGTTAGTTGTTTCTTTATTTATTATTTTTTGAACTCTTTTATAATATTTAATAGCATTTGAACGCTACCTTTTTTGTCTCCTAAGTGCGCACTTTAGGCTTTTGAATTTTTGAAGTGTGTTACTTGAGCGGTAGTAATCATTATTAAATGTGCAGTCTTTTTTACCATAATACCATTTAGAAGAATGCTTTCATATATTAGCAGAATTGTTTTATTTAGTAATTGTTAAATTCTCAACATTTGGTTGAACTATGAAATTTTTTATGTTTGATCGTAAACATCGAATTAAACAAATCGATGTTTTTAACATTTACCATATACACTGCCATTTATTGGTTACTTGCTGTAACTAAGCTTAATTCAGACTTTTTATGTTCATGTTTTATGATGAAATAATCTTGACAATTGTCTTCCGTTTTAAGTATAACAATCAGATTTATTTAAAGATTTAGGGACATATCATCAAATACTTCTAAAGACGTCTACAGTTATACGGACAACGTAGTGCTATGTTTATATATTCCACTAGTGCTCGTGACAAATAACCAATATAGTGCATCACAACAAACATAACAAAACACGGACAAAATAAAAAAACATCTTAAGGTGTATCTCATAACTAGAAGTGTTCATATATTCCTATAACAAATCACAAGCATGTTCAAATCGGTAATATCCAATATTAAAGTAGCATGAAGAAGAGTTTAATTTAAACAATAATAATGCCACTGAAACTGGTGATGGTCATTCGAAAATTGGTTTTATGCCATATGCGGCCAGGAGCTACCCTGTCCGCTATGAAGACAAGGAAACTCTGTTTTCTCTTTATGGCGGACAGGGTAGCTCCTAATCAGAAAGCGCGGATATGTAGGCTGCTCTGATGCTACGCTGGCCGAACATGGCATTAGACCGATTGTCTCATTACGCGACTCATATCTAAAATAATAATGCATTTTTTTGTTGGTACGATTTGCTTTTCCAAAGTGAGATTGCATGTCAGTACACTAGCCAGCGCAATGAGCATTATTCTCTTATTCCCTGAAGCATGATTGTCTGAGAGATTAATCGAAAACTAATGTAAATCTGGCGCCATTAATGGTGTCAATTTTCGAGTACTGCCCAATGTTTCAGAAGTAACGCATTAAACAATGAGGACATCGCTCAAGTGAAAATCAATATAAGAATGAGACCTTACTTTCTCAATAAAATAACTTTGTATATACGAATTTTGCAACTATTCTTACACAATATATTGCCAACTCAACATCGATATAGGAATGATAATGGGAAGAATTAATCCAATAAATAGCAGTTTATATTTGGAATTTTCAATAATATAACTCGCGTTGGTTGTTTTTGTAACACATTACAAAAGTACATGCATTTTTTGCACATTACAAGAGTAAATGAATTTTGGAAAAATGAATGAATCTCAAGAATAACCATTACTAACAAATCAACTATGAACGTTTGAAAATAGTGATCTTCAGATGAACGTTCAGTAATCTCAATAAGTTTTCAATTCACTCACCTTAAGGTGTTTCGTAATGTTGCTGTAAAATCACATAATTGATTATATCTGTGCGTTCTGCTCAGTAGCAAACTCGGTCGTTCGATAAAAGCTTCTTGCAGAAAACTCTTATTAAAGATTTCACGCAAGGTTGTAATTAAAGCCTTATTGATAATATGTTTTGCGTTCATAAAAACTTATGCGTGGATTGTATTCTGTTATACACAAGTCTGTTGTCATCGATTTCGCTTATAAAAGACACCATATTGTATTATATGAACTTCATTTAAGACGGCTGTTGCCAATTTTGGAATAGTGATTTAATTTAATTTTAATACTTCAGAAATCATTTAATACAGCAATAAACAAAACGAAGGTTAAAGCTGTTGTCTTCCCTTTAGAACGGTCCACTCAAAACATTGAAGCATATAAAACGATTCGACGGCTATCCGAAATATTAACATAAGCATTAAGCTCACAGCATGGTAATTAGAATTAGATTAGTGAACACTGACACATATTTCCCCATTTGTGTTTTGTCATGGCATCCATTTCAAAGAAATAGAATGAAGTTAATACTTCATTTTAAAATGTTATTACTATGTCCATATATTTATGGTTAGTCGAAAAGTGATCGTAAGGTAAAATGAGTCAACCTCGGGGAATTATAACCGAAACTTTTATTTACCCCTTGAAACTGCATAGTAAAAACTCTTTCAACCCAGTAGTTAAATACTTGAACAGTCATTGGAGATGCCAAATACCCCCTGCAACGGCTCAAGACAAGCAGGTGAAAAACATGTGTATGAGTAAAATGTATCTGAACAAAAGCAGGAACGTCAGCAGAGTAGCGCACTTTGTATCTGCAATCGCCAAAACACTACGACATAAATGTACTACAGTGGCACTAACCAAACACAAACATGCCTCACAATGACAGAACCATGAGCGATGATTATCATATGAAAACATGTGTGCTCCTTTTTACAACGATTTAATTGTCATCTGCAATGTTTTATTGCAATGTGAATGAACGTTTAACTCAATCAAACAACCATATTAGTCATTGAATTGTGACCGGATGATTAAAGTTTTGAATGACAATGCTGAAAGTGTTAGGGAATATGGCAGCGTTTTTTTTCCTTCTTTGAACGGGTCCGGTAAACGGCCCTGTTCCCAATCGGGACCGGACCTGGTCCCAAAATCGCCGACGGACCCTTCCCAATTTAGAAAACGGTCTTTTCCCAAATAGTTTATACAAAAACGGCCTCGTTTTGATTTGAAAATCCCAAATAGACTATCTTTTTTGTCTCAAAACGACTTCAGAAGTTAGTAAACAAGTATGAAAAGGAAACGGTTGTTGTTGTAGTTGTTGTTGTTCATTTAGAATGAGGCCGACGCAACTTCCGATAGGTGGAGCCACCTAGTTACCAAGTTGACTGTTCCCCGGCCGGCATACATAATGCGGCATTATTGAATGCTGGCGGGGAAACAGTCAACCAAATAAGGCAATAGTAGTAAAATTGACCTTGTTTTGTACGCTTCGATAACAATGTTTCACATGTTCGTGACAGTTGTTTATTGAACGTTCTCGTTAAATACAGATTCAATATACAAAATAAAACCCTTATCCGAAAAGAATGATAGATATTTCGAAATGCCGACTTTGACAAAATATTTTCCCGGGTTTTGGTTTTATTCGTAGCGACGTCTTTACGTAGTAAACAAACCCAAATATGGAAATCCGAAATCTCGTTTTACTCTTCAAATACTCGCGGCGAAGTTAAATAGTCAACTACTTCCGACGATTTTGCACACTCGCATCGTGGTTTTTATATAAATAGCCAGAAAATGAGTCACAATTCAAAATACTACTTGAAGAAAGTGAACAAAACGAAATCAGCCAAGCATAAAAGTCTTGAAGACTTTGGGTTTCGTCCTAAAAGTCTCCTGCTGCTGTATAAAGGATTTTTAAGAGGCGAAAGAAACCATTGGAAACCATTGAGACTGACAAATGGTGAAATTGCTTGTAATAAGCACGTCACCCTTTGACACAATGTTTTCCACCTAAATTTCTGTTTTCCATTATAACAATGGTCATCTGCTGGTCCTTTTAATTTAGACAAGTTATCTCAAATTGCCACACAAAGTAATTGTTTAATTGGGCTTTATGCCATTTTAAACAATTTTCAGTTATATTGCGGCAATACCCATTAATTCTATCTGGAAAACCAGTTCTTATTTTTTTTTTAAATAAACTGGTATTTGTTATACAGACTTATGATCTACCCTATCCCAGAATGCCATTGATAGTGTATAAAAGCATTGTTAACTACATAAAATAGATTCCAGTTGATGTATTTGTATGATTTTTGATATTTCCCAATTTGATGGATTTCACGACGTGAAAATTCCCAATTTGAAGGATTTCGCGACTCAAAAATTCCCAATTTCTAGGGGACAGGACCTGTTCCCAAACAGGTGAAAAAAAACGCTGTATGGTGAGATAGTTGAAACGTGTTCAATGTTTTATCTCGAGAGCGAAGTTTGCGCGACATCTCGTTTATATCATGCGTGTTCGGGAGCATCTTTATGGTCTTTAGATAATAAAATAAATATCACAGTCATCATTTAAATGGCGACATGCAGACCTCCAACACAAAAGAGACTGTAGTTCTGAGGTGCCAATAAGCAACAAACGCCGCCAGTTTAACAATTGTTTCGCATGTGAGCTTCAATTTTAAAAGACGCGAGTGTCCTTATTTCTGATAAGTCCCCGTCATTGTATGGGGTTTTTTTTCCAGAATGTAGGCGTATTTATTTCAAACACGTATTTTCATCAATTAATGAAATAGCGGTCGGCGTACTTTGACGATAATGGTTTATGTCTCGGTAAAATCCTACCTGTTGGTGTGTAGTCAAGTCATTTCAATACAGCAGTAGTTATGCAAAAACGGCTGTCTGACTTTCAACCGAAAGCACAAACAAACAAAAATGCGACTGATTGCAGCTTTCCGTATATAGGGTTTAATTGACGTACAAACGGACTCTAACAACGCAACTATTACCTTCACAAAAAACACTGAAAACACGAATTTTTAAATCTCTTAAGTACATCATGTATTGAATGTCAGCTTGTTATAACTTTAATGTGAATTGTAATTTATTCTTAACATCAAATCTAAGTTCACGACGTACACAACGATATGATGTCAGTTGACAACAATGTTTACGCTTTGTGCGGTGCGTATTGTTTTGTGTGGTTATGCAACTTAAACTTGTTTCAGATAGTGTCGTGGGCGCAGTTTGGCGTTCATTGGCCGACATTCCGTGAAGAACAATAATGGCTATGTCAAAAATGACGTCATTCTTCATCCGAATATAGCATCTCTTTCATTTCAAGTCAAATTATGATAAAAAGGGTTGCATAATCATTTTTTGTAATGAAAAAAATGTCATTAAAGACAATCATTCGGATAATGGTTATTGCCTTAAGCAACAGGCAATGGCTTACAACACATCCACTGCGGCCATGATTCCAGCTGAAGTAACCAATGGAATGTTGACAATTGTTGCTACATGCATAGTCGACATGGCATTCGTTACGAAATATTCGCAAAAGCACAATTGAATCAATATTATCAAGCAATGCTCTGATGTACTAACTTATATTTTTCAAAAAATATCACCAACGATTGCCAGTTTAAAAATAGTTTGTCGAATATTCCAATAAATTATGTTAAAAAGACAAAATAAAGCATGGGCGGATCTAGGATTTTCGGTTGTGTGATCATTTTAAGTCACATCTGTAAGCTCCTTGTCTTGTAGTTTAAAAGTGTTTTGTCAGAAATAAGATCATGGCACTTGTGCAATCTGTCCCCTCTCGGTTTAAACGAGCTATTTTATAGCAAACACTTTAAAGATTTTTCATATATCCAATTGTATTTCCATGTGGAAAAATAATAATGATATTAACGCGTTTTTACGGTTGTAGTCCATAGTGTTATTATCAAGTTCTTAATAAACCTCACATGGACGCATTGACAATGGATAACTTAATAACATTCGGCGAGGTTATCATCTAGAATACACTTAATTGATTTCTTCCATATCAAATTTAATAAACAAGTCCACAAATAATGATATTAAAGCGTTTTAACGGTTGTGGCCCATTGTGTTATTATCTGGGTTCTTCATTAACCTCACAAATGAGTTAATACGTTTTACATCTTCCAACGTCATAGACGTTAATAACAAAAGTATCAGAATTTGTTAATGTTCAGACTCATTAGTTGACATGTTTCATGAGTGAAAAAACGGAAACGTGTCTCGTGTTTATAAGATCATTAACTATTTTCTAATAATTATTATTTTGATTTGACGCGAAATCTACCGTAAACGATGTCTGTTTACTAATAGTTTACGTAATGATTCAAACGACATATATACAAATTACGAATCATTGTGCAAGGCAGATATTATTTACTAAAAACGATATTAAACTTACATTATACAAGTCTTGCAAACTCTATTTCGAATAATGTTTAAATTCCTATGTGAAATCCCTAGCTTACATGAAAAACAAAATTGTCAAAAATGTTTTTTAAAAATATTCAAAAACAATTGCAGTGATATACCCGCTCAACCGGCTTATCTATTGCTATTTCCTATCTTCTATTGCTCAACAATAGACTCATGCTACGATTCGGACACTGCCAGTACAGAATATCTTCCGATTGTATATCTAAGATAGAACTCTTAGGCTAGTAATCTTTATAAGAAATCTGCTGTAATTTCGTATCCTTTCAGGAACCGCTGGTGGATAAATAGTTAAAGTATTAGGGAGAAGGCTTCCGCTTTTACAATGATAACTTGTTTTAAACATGTATATATATA